>PVLD010011739.1:15897-63874 GCA_004027595.1 Dinomys branickii
CATCCATCCATCCATCCATCCATCCATCCACCCACTCATCCAACCATGTACCAATGCATCTGCCCATTCAGTCTTCCTAAAGCACCTTTCTTGTGTCAAGCACTATTTAAAGATAAATTTCTATGCAATCTGGCCTCTCCTTACTTCATCTCCTTCCTCTTTTATTTTGCTGAGTGCCACCTTATTATTCCCCATGATCTTCTCTGACTGAATGATCACCTAGATCCTTGCCATGGCTCACTCCTTTATTTTGTTTAGACTTTCCTCAGATGACCCCAGGAGCACTTTCATTGTATGACCCTCCTTACTCAGCTTTGCTTATCTTTGAACCCCTCAGCACTGCTAGAAATTATAGTGTTTGTTTACTTGTTTACTGTTTATCTCCACTCCTAAACTGCAAGGATTTTCCCTATCTCTGGAGGTATGTCCCTTGTGCTTTAAAGAGGATCCAGCACACAACAGGTGCTCAATAAACATTTGTTGAATGACTAAGTGACAATGGTTTTATTTTGTCCCTGAACCACCTACAGTACATATGGAAGGACAGAAATGATATTGAAGAAGATAAATAAAATGAAATGACACCCAGGAAAGCTAGACAAATGATTTCTGGCCTTCAGGGGCAGAAGGACTGCATTCATTAGGAAAGGAGTGCACTAGACCAGGGTGGTGTAGAGGAAGCTGTGGCTGCCCACCTGTGTTCTCTTGGCCCATGGTCATCTGTGCCTGCCACAGCCAGTGTCTGGGCTTTCTGACATACCCACCCACATGCTTGGCTTTTTGGTACTTTGCTTTCCTGTTCTGTAGGAGCTCGCTCAGTCTGGGGGGAGGTGACAAGAGAGGTCAGAAGCCAGTGAATGCCAACTTCCTGTTCAGCACCGGGACAGTTCCTCGGGAGGTGTGTTTTCTGCAGGCCCTTCTGGTGGGAGGGAGCCCAGAGCCAGCCCAGGGCAGGAGCCTCCTGGGCTGGATGACTTTCCTCCTTTCCTGTCCCCTTCTCCACCTCACCTGGGTGTCCTGGGGTCACCTTTCATGTATCCCACCCCAGCACCCACAGGCAGGGCAGGGGGCTCTCCAGCCATGTTTAAAAGAAACAGCGACCCAGAGATGTCCCTGAGGATCTGACTGTTCAGCAGTCTGTGTGACCTCCCACCACGAAGCATGACACTGTCACCTGCTCAGGTCACCTGCTCAGGGCGCTTTCAGTCCCTGGAGGTGAAGGAGGAAGAGGAGGAACAGAAAGTAAGGGAAGTGGGGGGCGTCAGGAGCCCTGGACTCCCTCCTGGCTCTGCTGCTCACATGCTGTGTGGCCTGGGCCAGCTCTGGCCCTCTCCAGGCCTTTGTCTTATATTACTGGCCCAGCTTCCTGCTTGCTCTGGACAGTCCCCTGCTGTGCTTTGCTTCATTTCTTTCCTCATGGGGTAGTTGTCTGCATTTGCCCTTCTGTCTCTTCTGCAAACTCCACAACCAGGGTCCGGTTTTGGGGGGCTGGCTGGTAAAGCACCCAGATTTTGCTCCTCCTGGGAAGGACAGGTGAGGTTTACTTCATGCAGCCTTCTTTGGGGCACTGGAGAAAGCCACTTTCTCTATGCCTGAGGTGCCATTATTGTTAATAATGATGACATCAATCTACCTCATCAGGACCCGTGAGTACTTAACGAAGAAAAATGCTTTTGTCACTGTTGGTAAATACGAAGTGCGCCCACTCAATCAGAGTGACACCCTAGATGGGTGACTTCGTTCCCTTCCCCGGTCTCCCAGTTGTTCATCTGCAATCCTGCCCTTCTTCAGCGATGGTGTTTATTTTTTATTGATGTTTCAGCACTTTGACAAATACATTTTTCCATGAAGAGAAACATAATTAACTTAAGTCATTTATATTAATCATGGGGGGGATCATGCAAAGCAGGGGTGCTTTTGTTCAGAACAAGGCACGTTATCTAATGAATACAGATGATACTGATTTATGTGTTTATCCAAAAAGCATCAGGGAGAGAGAGAGAAAAAAAAGCTAACATCAAACCCTACCCCAGCCCTCCGAAAAAGGCTTTAAAAAATCCCTCGCAGTCTATTTAATGATGCTTCCTGGTTTGCAGGCATCCTACCCACTGACTGGAAAATAAAATGGCTTTTCCAATGGTCGCAGAGGTTGGATGGTGGGAGAGATTCTTTCCAACTGTGGGTGTCCTCCATAGGAGCCCAGGGGAGCGGGAATCAATGATTCCCACAAATGCTGGCTGATGTAGTCCACGCTGGTGAGCTGGTGTGGATGGCTTCCTACGGGAAGGATTAGGAGGTGGTCATGGCTGGAGGTGGTCAGCAGGGGTCAGGACCCAGAAATCCTGATTCCCCAGCTACATCAACCAAGGGCAGTGGGTCCAATGGGTGGAAGGTTGGAGTGGCTCATCCCTTGATTCTATGTCCTGCCACCCCCCATGCGCAGGCTTGATCAACTGGCAGGTCTTCAGGAGGGGGCAGAATGGTGTGGGAGAACGGGAGGGGGAAAGCAGCATCCAGAGTGTCAGTGATCAAGAATGACGAAGCCGGAAGCTGTACCTCGTGTGCAACCCACCTGTGTCTTCCCACCAAGGGACCTGAAAACCAGAGAATGATGGCATGTTGGTTCCCACTCTGGGTCAGGTACCCTTCTTGGTGATTTATGTGCTTTGATCCTTGCAAGAGATGCTATCCTGTCCTGTCATACAGATGAGGAAGCTGAGCCTCAGAAAAGGAAGGTGCTTCGGCAGGTGATTGCCTGAAATGGATGCTGGACTCTGATCTTTGCAGCATGGGGGGAGAGAGGCAAGCACATGTGTGACACATGCCTGGGGAGAACTTTCAGGCAAGACTTTGGGAGCTCTTCAAGAGCTCTCTGCTGTCCCTTTTCTGTTGATTTTATGTGTTCGGTTCCCTTTGATGGCCACAGAGGCTGTGAGCTGGCCTCGGGGACTCGAAGGGGATGGGTCCGTGACCCACGAGATGGTGGTGCAGGGGCATCCAGGAGGGAATGACTAGGTTGAGGGGGTGGCAGATGTGTGTAAGCAGGGCAGCCAGGGGCTGGGGTTCCCAGGAGAGGAGGCATCAGCCACCCTGGAGCTGTCCAGGCCCTGCAGCCCTGCAAAGGCAGCTGCTGCCCCCTGCAGGTGGAGCAATAGATACTGGGGAGGAGGTGGGAGGAGAGCCTGGCCCGAACCCCAGTCTTTTGCTGCTGCTTCCTGTTTCCTGCCCTGCACTGGTCACATTGCTTCTCTATCCCAGACCCCCAAATAACAGTCCTGCTGGGTAGTGGGTGCTGAGTCAGACTGTCTGGATTCAAACCCTGCCTCGGCTCCTTGCCGAGTGACCTTGGAGGAGCCGGTTACCCTCTCTAGCCTCTGCTTCCTGTACCTTCATCAGGGAATGGTTTGGGCTTCCAGGGGTCACAAAGAGCTACATATTTTGGGCAGGAGGGCGGCAGATGGGTCAGTTGTTATTATCACCGGAAGCAACCAAAGCTCATGGACTTCCGTCCCCTCCCAGGGACCACTCGCTAGGCCAATGGACCCCAGATGTGGGCAGGTCCTGGTGTGGTGGTGAGGGGCAGTGTGCGCTGGCTGAGTGTGGGCACCGAGTTCCTCACCCACCTGCTGACCGCCTGCAATTTTTCTCCTGCCTGGTCCACTGCGCCCCGCACAGGCTGGCTTAGCGGGTGCCAGCTTCCCATCCATCCTCCGCTGCCTGGACAGCGGCTCCAGAGAGCACATCTGTCACTGTCTCCCATGGCACGGATGACTGGCGTGTCATCTTTGACAAATGTCTGTGCTGCGGAGCTCTGCGCAGCTGTGGGTACTTATAGATGCCGGAAACTCACAAACACAACCAAGCTGCTCCACATGCAGCGAACACAAATGAGGACCAGGGTGCTTGTGGACCAGGGAGGGGAGGGACAGAGAGCAGATTGGCATTCTCACTCCCCAGGACTTTGTGCCAACTCTTTCTTGGCCCTGCCTTGCCCTGTCCTCAGAGGTATTACAGGAATCTGTCATAATTGTCACACTATTAGCAGTGATGGTTGTAACCTTACCAGGTACCTGGCTCAGAGACCAGGTGCATGCAGACACTGGCTCATCAAATTCTCATAACCAGCCCATTCTATGGATGGGTAAACTGAGATCCACAAAAATATCTTGTTTGGGGGTCACATAGCAAGTAACCAAGACAGGAAGACCATGCTGCATGTCAAGGCTTAGCAAACTCTTTCTGCGAAGGACCAGAAAGGTAATGCTTTGTTCACAAGTTGTATATCTCTCCTGCTATTTGGAAGTCACACAATAAATAACTGGGTGTGGCTATCTTCTGGTGCAACTTTATTTATAAAAACAGTTGCCCAGTTGCGTTTGGCTTTGTGGCTCTCTGCCCTCAGTTTACTGATCCTGCTCTAGGCTTCCAGATCAAAGGAAAAAGGGATATGTTTTTAAACTTCAGAGTGGCAGAATCTGGTCAGAATCAGAAGTGGGCTTGGAAGCCAGCCTACTTCTGTTCTAACCCTGGCTGGATCACTCACAGGTTGTGTGATTCTGGGCAAGTGTCTCTGCTGCCAGTTCCCTATCTGTAAAATGGAAAGAATAGTATTGTCTATCCCAAGTGGTTGTAATGCAGGTTCAGTGATGACCTACAGAAAGAACTGAAGAGCAGTGCCTGTATCGGAGCGCTGGGTAGATATCCCCTGTTATCCCACGCCAGGGAAGGTTGTCAGCAAGACCTGAGAGGCTGATGCCTATTGAAATGGTGGGCTGGAGCCAGGTATAGCGGTGCATGCCTGTTATCCCAGCACTCTGGGAGGCTGAGGCAGGAAGATTGCCAGTTAAGCCCAGCGTGGGCAACTGAGTGAGACACAGCCTTAAAATAAAACATAAAAGAGGGCTGGGGATGTAGCTCAGTGCAAAGGTACTAGGTTTAGTCCCCAGTACTAAAAATAACAGTAACAACAAGAATAAAACCAAAGGAAGGCCGGGGAGAGTCTCTCCTCCTTCCTGCCCTCCTCTACTCCCTTAAATCCTCGTTAGGGGAAGAGTCTGCTTTCCCACGTGTTCGGCAGCTCAGTGACAGTCCTCGCCAACGACTGCTCCCTGCGCAAAGTCACACAGCCTGGGTGGTAGGTTCCCCACTCCTGTCTCCCTTGTTAATGCCCTTTCCAGCCGGCTGTGACTTGGTAAAATGAAAGCATCTTCCTGTAGGTGAGAGTGACCTGAAGCTGGCAGGCACAGCTGTGAAGGACAGACCTGAGGCCATACGTAAGCCTGGGAGAGCTCTGTCCACCTGGGTGCCTCAGTCCAGCTCATCTCCAGCCAGGCATCTCCCTCCTCTGCCGTCTTGACCCCTGCTTGGGGAGTCGTTGCAGGTGACAGCTTGTGGACAAAGCAGGAAGTAGACATTGTGTCTGTAAGGAAATTGCCCTTGAGTCTGGGCACTTGAGTTCTCTAGACACTGGGACCTACTGTTGTACATTAAGGAGATACAAAACAAAACAAAACAAAACAAAGGAAAACAAAACAAAGCCTAAACAAAGCCCAAACAAAGAACTACAGTCCAGATGTCTGGCTTGATGACTGGCGAGGCCCTAGTGGTTCCTGTTGAACATAAACAATTTCGCACAGTATCCACATCAAGCAAGTCCTCTCCGTGACTGTAACGGAACAAGAGAAACAGGATATTGTGAAACCATACAAGTGAATGAAAATCCTTTCCTCCCAGTTAACTTGCCTCTTAAGATACAAAGGATAAAGACGTTCACCCAGCAGCTATCTCTGAAACCCAAAACATCTGCTCTACAGCAACCCTCGCTTCCCCACCCCTCCTGCAAATGCCTCAGCACGAGCTCAAGCCCAGTGACAAACCCACCTTATGTGCCTCATTGAGCCACTGCATGGTCCCCTGTGCTACACATTTATTGGGATTGAAGCGAGGATGAGGGACGTGGAAGAGAAGAGTTAAACGGTGAGGCGGTTGGGTGGAGAACATAAAAGGCCCATCTCTAAGAGCCTCCAGACACTGATGCTTTAAATGTATTAAGTAGCTCTGATGAGGTGGATCCAGCCACGAGCAGTATTTCATTTTATCCTCTTAATAACCTTGGTGGAGCATTAACATTTTCCTTTCATAGACAAAAACTCTGAGCAAACTGCCTATAGTCCTCTAGCTAGTTAGCTGTGCATCCAGGAGCCAGGAGCCTGCTGATGCCATGCTCAGGGGTTGTGATACAAAGCTGATCTTTAGTCTATGCAGCACGGAGACCCCATGCACCATCTGGTTCTCACTGCTGACACCACTGAGGACCTTAACAGAGTGAATTCTTCTAGAACATGTGATGGTCATGGTCACAGTCAGCGGAGGGGTTCTGGCAGCTATAGTGTCTTATCCAGTCTCCTTGTTGATCAGACACAACTCCCAATACCCACAACTGAAAGGAGGATGAGTTTCTTCTGGCCCAGGGACTCAGCCCATGGTCAGCTGGCCTTAAGGCAGAAAAAGCATGGTGGAAGGACCTAGTGGAGGAAAATTGCTCACATCACGGCCGCCAGGAAGCTACAGAAGGGTGGAGCTGAGGAGAGAGATATATACTGCCAGGTCATGACCCCAGTGTCCCACCTCCAACCAGGCCCAGCAGCAAGTCAATTACAGCACCCCCATATGTTAATCCTCTTCTGAGTGCTACCTCTGAGGGCTTGAGGGATTTGGGGCACAGCCTAGATGTAAACTGTAACAGTCTCTCCATTTTTAGAGCAGATATGAGGCCCCGAGGCCAGGCTTCCAATGCATCTGGTCTGAGCCAGGCAGCTTTTCCACTGTCGTGCACTAGAACTGGTGAGCATAGGGGCGAGCTCATGACTTGTTCCTCTCAACTCCCATTTTGCCTCCAGCACTCTATGTACCTTCTTAAAGCACCATTTCTATAGTGATATTATTGATCAGGGGACCCCTTACTTCGCCTAGAGGTGTTCACTACAGAGCAGTGTGGCCATGCTTGCCTGCATGAAGCTCTTTCCTCCAGCTCCAAGGAGGTACCGTTCCTGTGAAGTTTAACTGGTTTGTGCTAGATTTTCTTTAAGCAAGAGACCTGTCGCTTGGAGGGGACTGACAGTCCAAGGATATTGGAACCTGAAAGGTGGATTCATTTTTAGAGCCAGCACCTCTTGTTTATAAAAACCATGAGGCTGGGCTCTTGAGTTCAGACCAAGTACCCAGCCATTGTTCTTGGAGGAAGTGGTGATATCACTACAGTTCTTGCCACTGGTTCTTCCAATAGACTGTGAGAGCGTGTCCTGCCTGGCCGAGGAAACATTCACTTCGACAGTCTGTGTCCTTGAAGAATTGGAACACGCCTTTTTACAAATCACCTAGTGCTGCGAAGGCCTTGAGACACTGCCACGACAGCTGCATAGCCCAGACTGCGGGAGGTGAAGCTACAGCTATCGGGGTGGCTTTGTCTGGCCATGGGAGTCAGCCCGGCCCTGTGGAGCTTTCTGGCAGATGATGTCATCTCAGGGCTTATCTCCCTCGGGTGGAAAGTGCGCTGATGGCGAGGCAGGGGTGGAAAGGACCTGCCCAGCTTACTGGATCTGATTCTGTTGGATTCACTTGGTACCCGCCAAGGATGACCAGACAGCAGCATGTCACCTCTCTGTGTTGTGCCTTTTATCCCTCAGCTATCCAATAAAGCTTCGCCGAACACTCCTGACCTAGTTGCTGCAACCATATCATTACTATCCAGTCCTCTGTCACCTCATGCAACAGTGGTCCCCTGAGGTGTTCTTGGGGACACATAAGCCTGTCCTGGGGGCATTACACAGCTGCCCCTCTGTGTGTGTGTCCCCGTATAGGTGTGGCTATCTCCTTGATTTCATCAGGTGTCACTTTCTGGGGATGCTTTTTGGGACCATTCTATCTAAATTCTGGCTTCCTATGCCCTGCTATGATTTCTTTCTCTGCGTCTGCTATCCCCAGCACAATACACATTTTCCTTATGCATCTTATTCAACATCTGCCTCTCTCGTTAGAATGGCAGAAAGGCTCCTTGTCCATCTTTGTTACAGCTACAGTCATTGAAGGTTAGAACCTGGTTTGATGCACAGCAGCAACTTGGTACATTGTTTTGCTGAAAGAATTAATGGAGTAGTCTATTACTATTTCAAAGTTTTTATTTCACCGAACATTTTCATGTATTATATGACCATCTGCTTTTTCTTGTGAATTTGTTGATGTAATCAGTTACATTCATTGATTGCCTCTGGTAAATCTCTGTTACTAGGCTAGATCCCTCTTGATTGTAACATTTTGCCAAATTCCATTTGCTAGTATTTTATTTTAATTTTTTTCCCATTTACATTTGTAAGAGCAATTGGTTTACAGTTGCCTTTTACTAGGCGAACTGTATCAAGATTTGGTTCTTTTTTTTTTTTTTTTTTTTTTTTTTTTTGCGGTACTGGGGATCGAACTCAGGACCCTGCACTTGCTAGGTAGGCGCTTATTCCACTGAGCTATATTCCCAGCAAGATTTGGTTCTAAGGCAATGTGGGCTTGATAAAGCGCATTGCAGTGTTTTATCTTTTCCTATGATCTGGAAGAGTTTAATTAACATTGGAATTATTTGTTCTTTAAAGGTTACACAGAACTCAGCTGTGAAACCATCTGTTCCTAGTGCCTTTTATAATGGTAGCTCTTTAATCACCTTGCTAGTCTCTCCTGTTAAAACTGGCCTTCTCATGTTCTGCTTCTCCTTTAGTCAATTGAGGTAATTTATATTTCACTAGGTAAATACCTATTTCTTCTAGATTTTCCATTATGTTGCCACAGAGGTGATGCAAAATTCTCTTGCGATCTATTAATTTTGAGTACATCTGGGATGATGTTTCCTTTTCTGTTGGTAATTTCACTTGATTTTGTTCTCTTCCTTTTCCTTTTAATCAGGCTCCTGACACATTTGCCTGATCTCACACTTTAAGAAACAGAGAGAGCCTGACACCTGGTGGTTGATGGGAGAAAGAAGGCAGGCACGCGGTAGCTCAAGATGGTGCCAGTAGTGGAAGCCTGGAGGGTCAGGGGAGATGCTGATGGCTCGATTTAGGCTCTTGGCTCTATTTCTTACTAATTTTGTGACCTTAGCAGAAACTTTATTTCTTTGAACTTCTTTTTCCTTATCTGTGAAACAGGGCTGGCAGTGGTGGTACCTATTTCACATGGGTAGAGTGGAGGGTAGATGTATCTCCATGTACAAAGTGCTTGGCATGATACCCGGCAGGGAGCCAATGCACAGAAAATATCAGCCACCGTGATGGTGGGAATGTGGTCTCTCGGTGGATTTCCGGGGGGTGGTGTCCTGTCCCTAATGCATGCAAACTTGTGACCCTGGCTGGGGACTGCCAGAGCTCTGGTATTCAGTCAGAGAATGCTCCTTCTCTCTGTTGGGAGAACTGAGACTTTGCCCTGGCATTTCTGAGTCATCCCCGTCCTATTAACTAGGATAGAAATAGTTCTTGGAGTTCAGAGCAAAAACAGAGTCAGAAAAACCACTCTTGGCACTGAGGCAGTTCTTAGGAAACTGGTGGCTGCGGAGTCCTGTCACCCTGTTGGCTCTCAGGTTTCAGCAGACACGGACAGCTTCCTCCTGCCAACACCGGCTGCTCCCCGATGGGCATCTCTCTGGCCACAGTGCAATGGTCAGCTCAAGGGAAAAATGGACCAGAAGTGCCAGGTCTAATGGAAGAGCCCCAATCAGTAACTCATGAGATCACCCAGGCTCCTTGTCCCTCAGGGGACAACCCCGAGACATGTTTTACACAGCCTCCTAGGAGGTCCTCACTGGACAGAGCACAGTTGCCAAAGGTGATAACAAATCATTAACCTGCTTGTTTCTCGCCTTCCCCATCTCCTTTGGATGCTTCCTGGACTCACTTCCTGGATAAACTACTTGCCACCAAATCTTTGTCTTGGAGTCTCCTTCTCCAAAACACAACTACGGGGCGATCCCTAAGACATCCTCCCTCCTAACCCAGGGGAGGCTGGGGATTCTACACTCAGGGCTGCCCTTGGGGGCGCTGCCCTCCTGACCCAGCTTCTTCTCCAAGGCTCTACCTCCTAACACTATCACCCCAGAGAATAGGATGTCAACATGGGGTTTCTGGGGGGCACACAAAGAGGCAGGACCCCATTCTGATGATTGTTCACACTGAGATCCTCTATTTTCTTGTCCTCAAGTGGCCAGATACAGGTAGACCATGCTGCCCTATGAGGGCAGGTTTTCCCCCAAACCTTCACAGATCTGCGCAGGAGAGCTGAGTTGTCCCCTTGCCATCCCTCTGACCTTATCACGTTGACAGTTGAATGTGCATCCTAGTCCTAGATGGAGCTCAGTGTGGTGGTGTACGGCTGTGATCCCAGACCTCAGAGAGACCAAGGCAGGAAGATCACAAGTTCCAGCTCAACCTAGGCAAATTAGCAACTTAGCCAGATTCTGCTTTAAAAGTAAAAAGAAAAAAAATTAAAAAGGGGGTAGGGTTGTAGATTAGTGTGAAACCCTAGGCTCCATCCCCAGAACCAGAAAAGAAAATCAAGGATTGCTGGGCTTCTCCCTTGTGAATATTTGAGTCAGCGGCTCTGTGCAGAGTGCAGTGATTTTCTGCTTTGCAGCAAGGGCCTATGGTGGTGGCCCAGAGACTACTCTTTGAGAACCACTGAGCCAAAGACACTATTTCCCCTTCCCTTTGTCTTGGGTTAGACAACTAAGTCCTCTTCCTTGCACCGGAAGGTGGAATTCTCTTGGCCAAAAAATGAGTCGTTGGTTCCCCTACATTCTTATGGTTCTAATGGGCCCTCAAACATGTTAGCTATGCCTGAGCCTTGTTACAAACAAAGCATTAGGCCCAAATATGACTAGTAGGAGATTGTTGTTTTCAACAGCACAGCGTTTCATGGCTTAGACAGGACACACACGCCCTGTGTATTTCCTAATTTGATCCCTGGAGAGACCCTGCGGGGAGCGCAGGACATAGATCATGGCCCTAGTCCACAGGTGAAGGATCACAAGGGGAACTGACCTGTGCTTGTCTGCTGCATTCCAGACATGCTGCAGATAGCAGCCAATGTAGACTTCCCAGCAACCTCTGGCGATGGGTATTATTATTTCTCCTGCAGATCAAGGAGCTGAGGCTGAGAAAGCTGAGTGATTTATCAAAGGTTATGGCCTTAATTAGTAGCAGAGAATCTAAAATCTGTTTCTCCTGTCTCACCACTCAGGGCTCTTAAGTTCCCATATTTAGTGTGCGCGCCTGGGATGAGATTTATAACTACTTGAGTAGCTGCAGCTGAAGAGAATCTTGTTGTTCTTTCAGATTGTCTCCCCGCCCCTGTCTGGGTTTCAGCTTAGTCAATCCAGCTGTGTAACACAAAATCAAGATCTTGGAGAGGGAGCTGGAAACAGAGAGGCAAAGCTGAGTTATTGTAAGAACAAAGGAGAAGTGGAGGGAAGTAGTGGGGGATGACTTTGGCTGAGTGCCGGAAGTTTTAGGCCAGGGTAGGGAGATTCAGAAGCAGCCCCGTGGTGGGGACAGGGAGATGAGAGATGGGGATTTCGTGGAACTTATCTATGGTTATCCAAAGGCACCCTATTCATATTCTTTAAGAGATAAGATACAGGGAAATCTAAATAAATAAAAAGTTACCCTTGGCTACTGGCATTGCTAGCATATGTTGCTAGGCAGGGAACAGGTGACAGGGGACCATAGCTTATAGTAGTCAGACTAGGCCTGCATATGTTTGAAGGAGATTAAAATTTTTTTATTTAAAATTTTTATTAGTCCATGTTTGCAGTATAGGATGATGGCACCCCTCGTGGGGAGCTGGTCCGTGTACCTCACACACCCGGATTCTTTGTACTTCCCTGAGAGGTAAGGGGTGAAAGTGGCTCAGTGACAGAGATACTAGACTGAGAAGGAAAGAGGTAAGGGAGAATGGGATCAAAGAGAGAGAAACTAAGAAGAAAGAAAAAGGGATATAGTGATTTGAAAACTGGTCGATTGGGGTTGGACATGCTGTGAGGTGTCGGGGACGTAGAAACCAAGGAAAGTTACTTTTTCTTCTGTCCGTGTCACATCTCTGCTATCAAACCTTTTGAACTGTGGTTAACTATTAGGAATATGGTTTCCATTGCTACCAAGTACTTATACACATATACAACTGAAAAAACATTTTTATGAGGTTTGTTAATGCTTAAATTTTTTTATATGTTTTGACCAATTTTGTATGCTTATATCTGGTAATCTGAGCAACTTATGTGAAGACAACAAATATGCAATATAACAACCATTGGTGGGAGCTGGGGATATAGCTCAGTGGAATAAGTGCCTGCCTAGCAAGCGCAGGGTCCTGAGTTCAATCCCCAGTACCGCCAAAGAAAAAAAAAAAAAAAACAACCATTGGTGAATTCTTGTCATCCTGTGTAGGGAAACTATGTATTGTCTCTAATGTTCTTTTAAATTATTATTTTCTCGTTCCCTTTAATGGTTTGATCAATCTTCCTTTCTTACATCTGGTAATCCGAGCAACTTCGCTGAAGATAACAATATGTAATATAACAACCACTGTTAATCCCTATCATTTGGTTTGAAACCCCGTATCGTTTTTAATGTCCTTGCTTTGTTTTGTTTGTATTTTGCTATTGTTCTTTTTTTATTATTCTCTTTAAAATAAAAAAAGTACTAGACATTGAACCCGAGGTCTTCACAATGAGCTACATCCCCAAAACTTTATTTATTTTTAATTTTGAGACAGGGTCTCACTAAGTCGTTGAGTTACCCAGGCTGGGCTTCAATTTGTGACCTTCCTCCTGCCTCAGCTTCCCAGAGTGCTGGGATTATGGACACAAGACAACATTTTTCAAGGAAATACTGCTTGCTCCTGTGGCTCTCAAGAAGACCCCCATGCTCAGCATTCATCTGCTTGGTAGCCTTTCCCATGCCGACTCTCCGTGTGGCCACGGTGATACAAATGTAGGCTTGATAAACTCTCCTACTAGAACTCCTCTCCTGGAAGGGGTCCCTGACCCTGGGAGCCAAGCTATCTTACTCTGGGAAGCCCCATCAAGCCATAGGAAGAGGCCACTTGGAGAAGGACCAAGGCTTTCTGAGCTCCCTGCTGATAGCCAGCACCAACCCCCAGACACCTGGTGAGAGAACCTTCCTGCCCCTGCTAAGACACCCCACCTGACACCATTAAGTGGAAATGAGCTGTCCTCCCAGAGCTCCAGAAAAATGACAGCCTTGTGAGCAAATAAACATTATTTTAAGTCCACTACATTTTGGGTTATTGAGTTCTGCAACAATATATGACCGAACATCTTTATTATATGTGATGCACTGTGATGTTTTCTTTTCTATTCATTCTATTCCATTTTTCAAAATGCTAAGCAGGTTTCATGACCCACTAATGAGTCATGATCCAATCTGCAAAGTGCTACTCTAGTCAATGGCAGATGTGTTTGGGATAATCGACCTTCCATTCTCACGCTCTGTCCTGCTGCTCTTAGAAGCACAATGTATGTGACACACCATTGCTTCCAAGGTGTCACCCAGTCCAGGGCTCTGTCTCAGGAAGGGCATCCCCGAAGTCACATGGGTGTCCAGGTAGACAGCGGTGTTCCATAGATGTGTACTCAGCAGAGGGCTTTAGCTCTTCCTTGAGCCTGGCTCTGAATCCTATAAGTACAATCTACCTCCAAAGATAGCTGGCTGGTGCCCAGTCCTGTCGCATTCTGAATTCACCCCCATGCAGAGAGAAAGGACCCTCATTCTCCTTTATGCCTGCTCTTTACCCCTGAGTTTCTCCAGATGTGTGGCCACAAACTGCTCTGGGGAGCAGCACCTGGGCACCCCCTTGAGACAAGCTCCTTGCTAGCTCTGCTGTGGATTGAGTGCAGGTTCAACCGCTCTAAGGGCTTGTGATATGGATCAGGGTACAATAGATGAACTGTGTTCTGACATTTTCTATCCTGTTCACTTTCTTTTTTCAAGGGTTGTTTGTGACTCTTCCAGCTAGCCATGAATCACCAATGGGCCTCATTGTACCGTTAAAAACAAACTGACCTGAGCAAACAGCGCCGTGGTGCTGTGCAGCAGGCGGGGCTGATTCGTGCACACTTTGCTCTAATGATGGTCATTTGGAGCTGCCAGCACAGCCAGCCTTCTGCTACTCTGCTCTTCCGTCCAGGTGCTGCTGGTGCTTACATTCATCCAGCACTTAGCAGCTTCATGGGTGAGGGAGCGCACTGATCTTTAGGGGAGCCCTGGAGTCCGGTCTAGATTTGGGGTGCAGCTGATGGCAGATGTGGGCGCCCGAGACTTGATTTGAAGGAGGCAATAGACCTAGGAGCTCTTGGCTGGGGGAGGAGAGAGATGTGCAAGGGTGTGAGTATTCACCTCTGCTTTCTCCCCTTGACTATTGCTTCTGTGAGCTAAGGGAGCAGGAGCTGGAGTGTGGGATCTGAGAATGAGTTCCGTGAAAGGCTGTGTGAGTTCTATGGGTAAGGCAGCTCCAGCCCCCAGCTGCTTCTTGTAAGGTGCTGCTGGGACTCATCAGCCACATCAGAGGGGACCCTGGAAGGAGAATATTCCTTTGGTGTCCTATAATTTATGTGACCTCGTCTTGAACTTATATTTCCACCTATGGTACTTCTTGGGCTGAGATGGTTCCTAGTTCTTGAATTTTTTTTTTTTTTTTTTTTTTTGGTCTTTTTGAGACAAGGTCTTGCTATGCAGTTCAGGCTGGCCCTGAGCTCATTTTGTAGCCCGGGCTGATCTTGAACTCCCAACGATCCTCCTGCCTCAGCCTCAGCCTCCCAAGTGCTGGGATTACAGGTGTGCAGCACCTTGCCTGGCTAGTTCTTGCCATTGTGTTAGTAGAACTTGCATGTCCTCAGCCTGTGTCTTTCAGAGGCAAAGTGGGCAGCCACAGTGGACCATCAGGGAGTGGAAGCTGATCCTTGCAGTCCAAAGAGGCCCCACATTTTCTGTTTGTCCTTCGGTTCCAGCTGCTCCAACCTCTCCATCACTGTGACACTTGAGACAGCCACGAAAATCAAAACGAATCCCAAAATGTGCCATTTATGGCATCCAAGAAAGCCAGACAGGTCCTCCGGTGATTGATTTAGTGGCTGCAGCCGGGCATGGATGCAGACAGACAGCTAATGAGGTAATTTTTCTAAATGCAAAGAGTAAACAAGCTCCTAGCTCCCCCCTTGCTGCGAGTCTCTGGGGTCACTTGGTCTCCCTCAGGTTTTCTACAGAGGTTCACTACCAGTTTGCACTTTTACACTGCGATGGGTTGATTGTGTCTCCTCCGAAACAATACACTGGGGTCCTGACTCCCAGTGCCTCAGAATGTGAGTTGGAGACAGGGCTTTTACAGAGGTAATCATGTTAAAACAAGGTCATCAAATTGGGCTTCAATTCAACATGGATTGTGCCTTATGAATAGGGGACACTTGGACACAGAGAGAGGGAAGAAGATGCACAGAGAGAAGATGAGATGAAAACACACAGGGAAAAGAAGGCCCTCACCAACCCAGGAAGACCTGGAGCAGAGTCCCCCAGATCGCCCTCAGGAGGAGCTGGCCCTGCCCACACTGCACCATCCAACTTTCAGCCCCCGAACTTTGAAACATTACGATTCTGCTATTGAGACCACCCAGGCTGTTCCCCTTTGTCCCAGAAGCCCTAGCAAAGACATATAGACATGTAAATGTTCTGGTGACTACTTCCATGGTGGGTGGACGATCCTTCCTGTGGGGCAGGGGAGCAGTGTGGGTGAGGACTGAGGGTGATGTACTGTGAAGCTGACCAAGTGTGGGCTTCAGGGCCCACAGCGGCATTGGCCCTTCCCCAACCCCGGCAGGACTTGCAGCAATGTTTCCTACATTTCTATAAAATCTGCAAACAGTATCTGAGGTGTAATCAGCTAGGCCTGCTGACCCTTCATGGCTGCTTCCCCTGGCCCTGCCTAGCACACTTAGTGGCCTTCTAGCACCCACGCAGCATCCTTTTGAGTCAGAAAGGATATAATTGGGGTCAGAGGGATAGATGTGTGCTGTGATTCCATTTGCTACCTGTGCCAGTGCAAGAATGGCTTCTGGGGATGCCCTCTGTGTCTGTCCCATGGCGAGGTCATGCAGAGATGTCAGCTGATGTTGCTCCACCACAAGAACACAGCCCGCACCAACTAGGTCCATCAGTGTGTGTGTGGGTGGAGGAGAAGTACCAAGATTTGCAATATAAAGCCAGATTCTCCCAGTCATCACCTGTGTACAATCATAAGTTTGGTACTCGAGGGGTGTGACAAGCAGTTAATGAATATAAATATTATGTTATTTTTTTTTGCATCGTAGGCACCTTGGTAGCATTTGTCAGCTTTTTAGAATTTGTAATGTTTTGTGATTTTTCTCTTTTGGGATGTTTACTTTTGTAGCTCATGTTGTGTCATGGTCTTGATGTCTTTTCCTTAAAGGGCCTCTCTGAACCACACAAGCTCTAGGCCCACCCATGCAGATAGGGGGCTGGGTGTGATGGAGGAGGAGGGGGCTGTGGAGAGTGGGCAGTGGGGGGAGGAGGAGGAAGGGAGAGACATTTGGAGCTTCCCTGGGGAGAGACACAAAGGCTGGAAACAGGGGGGGACATGGCAAAGCTGGCTTTGGCGTGCAAAGTCTGAGCGACCTTTTCTCATGGGATCCATCACCATGTGGTCAGGGATCATGTCTCTGTCCTGTCTGGGTTCGTCTTCCCTCCTCCTCACTGAAACATGAGCTCCATGAGCAGGGACTTTGTTTTGCTCCCTCGCATCACTGTGTGCGTAAGACATGCACAGGAAATGCTGAAGGGAGAACGAGGAAGGGGTGAGGTTCCCTAGAACTCTAGGATCGCAGGCCTGTCACTGTGGGCAGACCTGAACAGGTAATGACTCAGTGAAGCTCACGGAGTTGCCCCTGGAGTCTTGAGTGAGCAGATTCTTTCATCCTGTGGCTCTGTTCCATGTGCTGTCAGCCCCTTAGGATCCGTGACTTGAGCTGCTAAGTTCAGGCAAGTGCACCTCACATTGCAGGGAGTCCTTTATATTAGGCAAGATCTTGGCTCCCAGGTGAGACCCATTAATCTAATGCCAGCCTTGCCTTATAGAGAGGAGGGAAGCAAGGTACAGAAAAGCAAACCTATTGTCCAAGGACACAGGCCAATTTAATAGTAGTTTGGGAGTCTCCAGCTTCTGGTGTTTTTGGCCTTTGTCTGTTTTTGCTATGATGTCACCAACTTGCTCTCAAAAAGAGACCTAAAGGTGCATCAGAAGAGGTGGATAGAGGGAGTGACTATGGCTCTGGAGGAGGACTTGCTCTCAGAGGTCTCAGGAATTCTCCTGCCTCGCCATGGGATTAACACTGGAGTGTGCAGGGCCTGCAGAATCTAAGTTGTGCTGAGCCAATGTCCCCTCCCCCACGGGATGGAAGGCACCCAGCGAGGCAAGTTTCAGGGAGGCCCTGACAAAGCACCCATGCTGAGAGTCACCCCTCAAATCTTAGTCTGTTAAACAAGAGAAATGGATTTGCAGTGGAACACATGCCCGTACAACTTTGGGAAATCACTTTTATTAATCAGCATTGATTGTATTTTTAGGGGTTATGTAATGGCGCCATAAGTTCTAGTAAGGAAGGGTGTGGAGGCCAGCTGGAAGTGATGACCCTAGTCCTGGCTCCTTGGGCAGGATGCCAGGGGAGCACTGATGCCTGGTGTCTCCAGTACCACTTGAGCCACTCTGTAGGGGCTGCACAAGTGGGATATCCTGCCAAGGGGTCCTATTTGGGACCTAGAATGTCACCATCTAGGTGCTGGAGAGAAGCGGGTGTCCTGAGTCTCTGGGCCCTGTGAGGGTCCTCCCAGGGAAACGAAGGATGGGCCAGCAAGTCCCGGCCAAATACTTGCCCTGTTTCTGGTGGTGCAGTGTGGGAGCTCTGTGGGGAGTCCTTGGGTGCACACTGATTTCTTGGGAGATGCTTGGCTGAGGAAACGGGACATGGAAACTTGGAGCTCTCCTTTCCTTTCTTAGATTCCCAAGAGAAAGCACTGGACCAAGAATGTTTCTTCTCTTCAGAACATGGCCGTGCAGAGGGGAGTATCAATTTTAGGGATCCTGGCCTACTGCTTTGTGCTTGGCACATGGTAGAAACTCAACATAAATGCTGTATGAGTCACTACACTGATTGTGAAGGCTCCAGTTGTTCCCTGGGGGCCCATGGTGATTCAGGGAGTGGGAGGAGGGATGAGCGGAGGGTGTGGGGCTGCAGACAAGGATCCCCTCAGCATTCACTTTAAGCCTGTAGTCCAACCAGAACACCCAGGGTCCTCAGGGCAGTGCAGGGTTGCAGGTGAAGAACATGGTGGATTCTCATCTAAAATCTAGTTGTAGAGCATCACATTCCTTTGTTCAGTAGGTGTGTTCGCTCCCTCCTTTGTGCAAGGCTGATGGGAGCTTGCGTTTACTTGGGTGATGAGTCTTGGCATCCTCACAGTCGCTGACCTCAGCAGTCTTGGGAAGGGAAGTAGCCTGGGAAGGTTACAGAGGAGAAGCACTGTGATAGGGAGAGTGGAATCGGACATTGGGAACTTGGGATCTGTCACCATTCATCATGATACATCAATTTGACTGGATTAAAAAATGTCCCGGGAATTAGTAAAGCACCATTCTAAGTGTGTCTGGCTGGGTTGTGGTGTGACCTTGGGAGCTATATTTGATCCATCTCTCCTTTCTTTCTTGTACTGTTTCCTTGTCCTGCTTCCCAGATGCCATAAACTAAGTATTCATGCTCTGCTATGCCCTTCCATCACGATGTTTCTGCCTTGGAGCCAGTGACCATGGACTGAATCCTCTGCAACTGTAGCTCTGAGCCTTTCTCTTTAAGCCGTGGGTGTCAGGTATTGTGTGTCGGCGGTGGGGAAAGGTGACTAATGCAGGGCCCTCTAGCACTCTCATCTCAGTCACTTTCCTTCCCTAGGTTCAGGTGCCTTACTTGAAAAACATGGAGGACGAATGAGGCAGACCTCAAGGTCCCTTCTAGCTTTGATATTTTTTAATATACTTTTTTTTTTTTTTTGCGGTACTGGGGATCGAACTCAGGACCCTGCGCTTGCTAGGCAAGCGCTTATTCCACTGAGCTATATCCCCAGCCCCTAGCTTTGATATTTTTGAGTCTCTGATTCTTGAACTGACCAAGGCAGCCCTAACCTCAGCACTGAGCTCTCAGGAGGGTGGCTTCTGCTTCTTTGGGACAATCCAGTTCCTTCTTGTCACTGAATCACCTGCCACTTGTGATCCTGCTGGCGCAGTCCCATCTCCTTGGGGACTATATGGATCTGATGCAGAGACTCTTCCTTCAACTGGCTGCTCAAATTGAGGACAAGACTGTGCCCACCTGAAAGGCCAATAGGATATTCTCATGGGACAGAGAGCAGGTATGAGAAGAGGCTCTGGGCTGGTGAAAGATCTCAGGAAGCATCATAAATCCCTGTGTTTTGAATGTAGAAAGGTCTGTTGGGGTCCTGGATCCCTCTGGAGATGTGTTTCTGTCTAGAACTGCTTGGGCCACAGTTGCCTTGGACACACCTTCATGCTTTCACAGATCAAGCACCAACTATTCACATGCCAGATGCTGGGAGAAGACGGAGGTTACAGTGCAGTCATGGAGGCCATGCCTTTCAGTCCCACACAGGGACTTCCTTCTGTGCCACCGCGAAGGTGTTCTCCTCCCTCTGGGGGAATAAGTGATCATTTTCAGGAAGAAACGACATTATCTTAAATTATTCCCTGATAAGCACTGCATAGGTGAGTGATCAGCGAGGTCAGCACAACCGAGTATAGATGCTGGCACAGCACGTGGCCAGGTCCTCTCCTGTGCCAACTCTCTCAAAATGCCATCCTCACAGCACAGCACTAACACCCTCCTCAACAAAATTGCAAATGACATCTAGAGGGCATCCCAACAAAGGGTTCAGGGGAACCTGCTGAGGCTCAGGGCAGCATCAGAACAGGGATGATGGCCAGGCAAGGCTTCATCATTTGTGCATTCAGCCACCAGGGAGGTGGGGCTGGACCTGAATGACATGCTGGCTCCTCTTCATGCACTGAGTGTGTGGTCGTTGGCTAAGCTGACTGTTGCTGTCTCTCTGAGTCACTTTGCTCTTTGCTAAGACACAGTGCCCAGTGCTGACAACTTAAAGGAGGTGATGTTTAAGTTGGCTCACAGATGTAGAAGGGTCAGTCCATGCTCAGCAGGCTCAAACGCAAAAGCAGCATGGTGGAAGGGTCTGGTAGAGGAGAGCTGCTCATATGGTGGCCGCCATTAAACAGAGAGAAAAGGGAGGGAGAGAAGCCTTTCCAGGCCACGCCCCCAGTGACCCGCCTCCAACCAGGTTCCGCCTCTGAACAAGTCTGCCATAGGCTCTCAGGATCCAGTCACCTTTCTCAGAGCCCTGCCTCTGAGCGTAGGAGACTTTTGTGTGTGGGAGGGGCGGATACCTTGATTTAGATCGTAATACTGTCTCTCCTGGCTTTGAGCAATGGGAATGGTTTTGCCAGAGAAGGGAAAACCTTTGAGGTGGGGAGAATGGGAAAGGGGGAGCTCTAGAAATCAAATGTATCACATCTTACAGGGATGACTAGTTGAAGGATTTGGGTAATGCTAACAAGCCATGGTAGGAAGTGAGGCACGAGGACGGTGGAAAGCAGGACATGGGAGATGATTGGTGGAGGGCCTTCTATGAGAATGAGGATCTTATTCTCTGGGTCATGGGGAACCATGGAATGTTCTTGAGTCGTAGAGAATGAAACAAACAAGTAGTCCATGGTGATTAATTTGTCCACCACAGGCAGGAAGTTCTCAGCTCCTGTGGTCAAACTGCAAAGATGTCCTGGATTGTGGGAACAGGCCTGACCAGTAGAAGCTGGGAGACAGGGAGTTTGAAGCTCTGTGTGTGGGGACAGGAGAAAGAGGTGGCTGGAGAAAGGACAGAGTTAAACTTAGGAGCACAGTGGCAGGGAGGGAGTTGCAATCAGCCCTGGGCTACTCTGGCTTCACTCAGCATCAGGCAATCATCTCCCTCATTAGCACTGCAAGCCCAAGTGGTGTGTCTGTGATTATGTGTTTTTACTCTAATTAGTTTATTCTCATCAGAGGAAGGAGTGCGAGTGACCGGCCACTCCTCCTTCACAGTTTGGGGCCCAGTGATGGATGAGCCGTGGGCCAAGGCCCCCAAACTCCTGCAGCATTGCAAGAAGATACTGGGGTCATTCTTCATCGTGAATCAGAGCTGTGTCTCCAGCAGGTGCCCGGCGCAGGAGGCCTGGAAATCTGAGATATATTTTTGAGACTGTTTTATAACAACCTGTTCAAAGCTCCTTCTTGTTTATGCTTCCCCAAAGAAGAGCCACCAAACCACGACAGTGAGCCAAACCATAGCCACAGCTGTGAATCAAGCTTGTTTTGCACCTGCAGGATGCAGGCAGCCAGAGGTGGCTCTGGACGAGCGTTGGTCTTTCTCTGTGACACTTCGGGGTCTCCATGTCATCAGAAGCCACTTGTGACCATATCGGCTTTGGCTACAAAGGCAAAATGGGGCCATCTCAAAGAAACCAAGCTCCACTCTGTTGTCCTTTTCTGCTCACCCAGTTGTCACCCAGTTCTGGTGCTCCTTGCAGGGTAACCTTGTGTCCCACTCAGGCTGTAGGGACCTTGTCCCCTTCACTCCCGACGACCAGACTCTTCTACCAGTTAGCCTGTGCCTCTGTTTCTTCTCTTACGGCTTCTTTTATTTCTTTTCAGGTTGGAGGTTATTAGACTGCTTCAATAAATCCATTCTTTGCAAAGAAGGACGGTCTTATATCTAGGGTGACATCCGATTTCACATGAGAGCTGAGAGACTTCCAAGAGTGGCGGCACCTGCTTGTATTTTCTTGACCCTCGCCTCCTGACTCTTGTTTTCCGAAAGCAGGAGGCCTCTCTGTTCACTGGGGCGGGTTGCAGAGGTGAGAAGCAGCCCCAACCCGCAGAAGGATGGGGCTGGTGGGAGACGCAGAGTTGGAAGAAGTCTCCTGGGTGTGCTCCCCAGGCTCCAGGAGGTTCCCCATGGGAATGAACCCCGGTATCCACAGTGCTCTCCGGCATTGGCTCTTTCCCTTCCTGTGCCATTTCTCTGCACCGCTCTCTTTGACAACCCAATGCACTTCTTGCTGTCAAATCTTGATCTCAGGGCAATCTGAGATGTATGGCAACATGCACGTCCCCTGGCCTGGCACTGGCCACCATGGTGCCAGCCCAGGGTGCTCACTTGCTGTCTGCAGAGTGAATGTGCAAGGAGTGGGACTGTTGTGGCTGGGACACGGGAACAGGCTGTCACACATAGGAAGGGGTGGTGCTTGTCCTTGCTGTCATTCTCTCAGTGATGGCCTCCTAGCTTCTTTTCCAACTGCTGACGCCTTCATTCTCATCCTCACTCTCCAAGGATGGCAGCACTGTGTTCCACTGTAAGCATAGACGGCACAGGAAGTGAATTTCCACCCCCCATCTGCCTGCCGCCCATATCCACCTGCTACCCACATCTGTGCTGAGCACCTGGCCAGGCTTCTGTCCACATTTCTGAGGCCCACCCCTCTGGGTCTCCTGTCCTTCTGCACCTGCCGCTTCCTGTTTTCCCCTTCTCTGCCTGTGCTGTGCCCAGTGTCACCTGTTAGGCAGCCCTGCCCCCATTCAGTGTGACACATCTTCCTCTTTCCCTGTCCTCTGCCTAATTGTCCCCCACAGCACTCTAAGAGCCTGACAGCCTGCACAGCTGGCTTCTCTTCATTATCTGCCTCCCCCGAAGTGGTCGCCACATGTGGGCAGGAGCTTGTGCTTTGTTTATTGGATTAAAAATGTGCATGGACAGGAGAAAGGCAGGAATGCTGGCGGTGGCGTAAAGTGAGAGAATTTTAAGGATTTGAATGTAAAACCTGAAATGAACCTCAGATATAAATTGAACATAGCACTCTCATTTGATAGATGAGGGATGGAGGCCTGAGGCTTCCTGGAAGTGAGGTGGAGAGAGGAGATCTGGACCCCTCAGTCTCAGGTTCCCAGCCAGGGGAAATTCCACAGCTGGTCATAGTGCTCAGGCCTAAAGCTTCAGTTCTGTGATTGTTAACCACCAGCAAATTCAATAGAGCCAAAGCTCTCAAGGTCAAGAACTGGGGCTTTTTCCTTTGAACTTCCCAATGCATAGACCAATGTGTACTGTGGTGTGAGGTGGAGGCCCTGGGAGGACCCTACCCTCTTCTGAGCTCACAGTTGTAATAAAAGCTACTGTTTCCTGAGCACCATCTAATAGCCAGGGCTAAAGTTACATGAGGCCTTTCATCTTGAGGAGTGTCCAGGGAGGTAGGCATTACCGCTCCCGTATAATGCAGGAGGACACTGAACCTCAAAGACCTGAGAAGTTCACCTCAAGATAGTGCACAAATTGGGCATGGTGGTGTGTGTCTGTAATTCCAGTATTCTGGGAGGCTGAGGCAGAGGATTGCAAGTTGTAGCTCAGCCTGGACAACTTAGCAATTTAGTGAGACCCTGTATCAAAAAAGAAATCTGAAAAAGGGAAGGGGCTGTAGCTCAGTGTGAAGGCTCCGGGCTCATCTCCAGTACTGTGGTGCAACACTGACAAGTAAGTGGTCGTGCCAGGTTCCTTCCCACCACACGGTGGATGAGCCAAGAGGGCAGCTGGAGGAAAGACGTGGGATCCGAGAACCTTCGTAGATTCTTCCTCGAGAGTGTCAGAGGAGAGGGTACTAGGTACTAAATATTGGAACAAGTCATGGGCCAGAGGCTCAGAGGCTTTGGGATGGGAGCCAAGGACACCAGATTCTGCCCAGTTTGTGGCTGAGCCAATGGCACAGGACAGCAGTCAACAAATATTGATAGATTGCTTGATTGATTACCCATGACGTGGCCCAGGCTAAGCCCAGGGTCCAGCTGTCTGCTTGATTTGAGATTTAATGACTTTGATTTTCAAGCCAGAACCAGACACAGATGCACACGAAGCCGGAGTCTCTGTTTGCAGGCAGCTAGTCCACAGCCTTGAGGGTTTGCCCTGGGAGCCAGAAACAAGCCTGGATCGGCTCTGCTGGCCAGCAGCCTCTGTGCCCCGCTGGAGGTGTTGATGGATATGACACGATTCACTAGGAAGCACCGTGCCTGCTTCTTCTAGACACAGTAAATTAGCAGCTCTATAGGCAGCTCTGAGGAGGGAGGGTGACCAGACGCGCGGAGCCAGGCCTGGTGACATGTGACCTGTAAGAGTCACACTGTCACCACCGGAAGAAGATTGAAGGCAGAGGATGGATGAGATCCAGCCTGAATGTGGCTTCGTGGAAGGGAGCTGAGCCTCACGGGTGCGAGACAACGGAACCAGGGAAACACATCCTCTTAGAGGCAGTGCTGGAACCAGAAACCCTTTGGGCCTTTGTGGAAACATGGCTGGAACCGGCTTCATTGCCTTTTGGGCAAATGGATGTATAGAAGATGTGACCAAAAAACACAATGAACATTCAAGTTAAAAATATTTAACATGGTGAAAGACATCGCCATAAATCCCCTTTAAAACACTGGCTGGTTTGGAACACATTTATCCCTTCATTCTTGCCACCTTCTGCAGCAGTTCTGGAAGTCCTCTTTCTTGAGTGTCTAGTTGCACTGTTGGGGCTGCCTCCAGGTCCTGAACCCATTCAAACTGCTTACTTTTCATGGTCATTTTGACTTTGGGGAAGAGTAAGAAGTTGCATGGTGCCAGATCTGGTAAATAAGGTGGATGAAGATGCAGCACAGTGGCTATCAATGTTTTGGAATGCATTCAGGACATCAACACAGCCACAAAAACACACTCAGGAAAGAGAACTTCCAGAACTGCTTCAGAAACTGGCCAGAGTGATAGATCAGTGTGCTGGAAATGAAGGGGGTTTCTTTTGAGGAGGATTAATGGCAGTGTTTACTGTAATCAATTTTTATTTAAACATTCACTGTGATTTTTGTTCACACCTTATGTGTCTGGATCCCCAAAACTCAACACGGAGGGCACGGTCTGAATGCACCGTGTTATTGTGTAAGATGGGACTCAGGACAGAAGCTTTAGCTAGAAGAATGCCTGGAAAAGGGTCCCATTTTTCTGAACTGAAAAATTGTCAGAAAAGTACCAGCCAAGTCCAGTGACACTGCAGTTCCTAGAAATTGTACTGGGGACAAGTCTGCTATTTTGGAACAAAATGAACAGGAGGATGACACTGTCACCCGGAGGAAAAGAAATATGTAACAAGGGAGGAGAAAAAGAGCAGCAGGTCTGTGAGCTGCTCCCCAGAGCTGCTGGCTTAGTGCAGATCTTCACTTTGCTGCCCATCGCCTCTTTAATCAACTCTTACAAATTATGAAAATATCTTCAAGTACAGTAAAACACAGCAAAAAACATAACATGGGCCTGCCACCACAACATAACAAATGTCCATATTCTGTAAGTTTGACTTTATGTATATTACATATAACATCATATGTGTACTACCATGTATACAGTGTCTATCTAATTACTGTCGCCTGTTACTGAATATCTGTTCAGTCATGCTTTGCTTAATCAAGGGGCTGTGTTTGGAGAAATGTGATATTAGACAGTTCTGTTATGTAAACATCATAGAACATGCTTATGCAAACTAGGATGGCCATGATGGCACTAGATATAATCCACTGGGTTCATTGTTACATAGATGGCCTGTTGATGACTGAAATGTCTATGCATATTCATATATATCACATTGATATGTATGCAGCATTATCTAGAATTGCTTTGTAATTTATTAACCATGTTACATAATTGATACCATACTCAATATATTTCCTGCAACTTGCTTTTTTCTTTCAATGTTATGTCCTCAGGCTAGAGTCATATTGATTTGCAGACATCTAATTTATCTTTTAATGCAATTAATTTTAATTTTACAAATGGTAAATAAATACACAAAAAAATGGTCAACATCATTGGTCATTCAAGAGGTGCAAATTAAAACAACACCGAGATTCCATCTCACCCCAGAAGGAATGGCTATCATCAAAAAATCAACTGATAACGGATGCTGGAGGGGCTGTGGGGAGAAAGGAACCCTTCTCCACTGTCGATGGGAGTGTAGACTGGTGCCATCACTGTGGAAATCAGTATGAAGAGTCCTAAAAAAACTAGGATTAGAGGTCCCATTTGACTCAGCTATTCCCCTTCTGGGTATCTGCCCAGAAGAATTAAAATCATTATACCACAGTGACATATGTGCACCCGCGTTTATAGCAGCACAAATTGTAGTAGCTAAGTGTTGTAAACAACCCAAGTGCCCATCAACAGAGGAATGGATAAAAAAGATGTGTTTTTTTTTTTTTGTATAATGTACTACTCAGCCATATAAAGCAGGATAAACTGGAGACTTTTATAGGTAAATGGATGCAACTCAAGACCATTGTCATAAGTGAGATAAATCAGACCCATAAGTGTAAACATCACATTGTCTCACTAGTGTGAGAAAATGAACAAGTAAATAAGATCCAAAATGTACAATAGATATTGTGAGTTGGAGAGAAACTGTTCAAAAGAAAAGACAAACTATAATGGGGAAAGGTCATAAAGGAAGAAAGGGAAAAAGAAAAAATATATTTATACACAAGATAGTTAAGATAGTTATACAGCTGGCTTTTTTTAGTTCATTGAAAAGATTTGTGCTAATATTGTTTGGACAAGATAAGCCTATATCTTGTACTCTGAGTAACTACTATGAAGACAACAATATGCTATGTACTAATTATTGTAGCTCTCCTACTAAGATGTTTTGAAACATTTTATTATTTTTTAATTTTCTCTCTTTAAAGTAAAAACACCAAAAACAAAGTAAACTTACTGAGATCCCTATTATATAGTTTCATATAAAAAATGCATTGTCCTGAAGACAATACCCGAAGTAAATATTCAATAATAGATGAGGAAATAGTAGAACACTGTCTTTGAAATTACATTAAATTTTAGAGCTGAACAAAATAAATGGCCATAAATCCAACTTAGAAATACCTGAAATTTCAAATATCAGTGACAAAATTCCAACTAAAGCTAATGAATATATTATATAGTGTGCTGTCAGCTGAGTTGCACATGATTACAATTAGCCAAGCAAAAATGGGAAATATTCATAAAGATGTACTAAACACATATAGACCTTTTTCTTATAATTTCTTAAATATTACATTATCACAATTATTGATTCAATGTTTACACTGTATTAGGTATTATAAATGGATAAAAATGGTCTGAAGTATGTAGGAAATTTTTAAAAATTTTATGCCCTCATGCAAGCCATATTAGTTTGCCAGGGTGGCCATGTCAAAGGACTATGGTCTCTGCTCACACAGCAGAAATCTTCTTCCCCATAGTCCTAAAGGCTGGAAGCCCAAGATCAAGGTGTGTCAGTGGGGTTGGTGTCATGCCTCCCTCTGGGCTGTAAAAGGTCGTCTTTTCCAGGCATCATCACATGATTGTCCCTCTGAGCCTGCCTGTGTCCTAATCTCTTCTTTATATAGTGGCCCCAGGAATATTGGATTAGAGTTCACCCTAAGGACTCCCATTTTAACATATATTATCTCTGTAAAGAACTTATCTCCAGATACACCATATTCTGAGGTCCTGTGAGTTAGCATGTCAGCATAATGAATTTTGAGAAATACAGTTCAGCTCATACTAGCTATGTAGATAGTTTTCTGGTTCTCCCCACCCCTTCTTTCACTTGTTACAAGCGATGCCACATGAACTGCTTGGCATAGATCTCTGTGAACATGGGGGGAATTTCCCCGGGAAATGATGGGTTTCTGCCCATATGAAACTCTGCCAGGGTCATCAGAGTGGTAATCCCATATGGCATTAAACCTCAAAACAACGTGCCCCTCCAAGGCTAACTTCTGGCCTCTTCCTCTTCTAGTCCAAAATAAACTTCCTGCGCCAACAATCCCCCAAGCCTCTCGAGACACAACACTTCACCTGCCCATATTAACTCCACTCATTTCTAACCGGGTAAAAACTGGCTGTCTAGCTCCCTCCTGTGAGGGTCCTTACAGTCTCCTACAACCCTCCCATGCCAACCCTCCTGTGCCAACCCTCCCGCGCCAACACATAAAGGCTTGCTTTTACCCACCTCTATCTCTAGCTGGTGCCAAACCTGACAGGATACTGGCTACAATGGTGTACACCCTGCAACTTCATTACAAATTGACAAATTGCTTCCCAAAGCAGGCCTATAATTTAGACTCCATCAGTGTGCGACATTTCATGGACACTGGGTATGGGCACATTTTAACTTCTGCAATCCGATGGCTGTGAAATCACAACACATTTAGCTCTCCTTTTAATTTTCCTGATGGCTGATGAGGTCCTGACCTCCATGTATATCTATCGGCTTTTCATTTTACCAAATGCCTGTTCCTATCTTTGCCTGTTTTTCTATGTTTTTCCTTACTGCTTCGTAAGAAGAACCTACACGTCCCTGATAGGACTTCTCAGCTACCCCTACCCACTTCTTCTCTGCTCTCCTTCCCTCCATCTCTTTCTCAAGTATCTTTAGTCTCTTCCCAGAGACCACAGGATCCATGCCAACCCCTGGGCTTTGATGATCTGGCTGGAATCTCCTTTCCAACCTGGTCCTGTCCTGGTTCCCCCCAGCCCTGTCCCCCAGGACCAGACCCAGCTGCTGGGATGCACATCTGTCTCAGCCTCCGGGTCTCTGCACGCTGAGCCTGCTTCTTGTAAGGCATGGCTTCTCCTGCTGACCACAGAAATCAGATCCTCCTTTCCAAACCCAGCTCTGAGGTCAGCTCTTGGGTAAAGTACTTGTTGTTTATTCTGTCACCATAGCACCTGCCATCCCTGCTGGTGTCAGTTGTTCAGCTCCATCTCCTGGGCCAGAGTGGGAGCCCCTCTGGCTCACCAAGCAAGCACTTTCCTCCTGTATCCAGCCACCTGTTCCCGGTGCTGGTGCTGTGAAATGTTCCATGTTTGCTGAATTTTAGTTTGTAATTCCTGAGATATCTTTTAAGAGATTGCACTTGTTAGCAGGTTAGTGGTAGTAGGCTTGCTTAGCTCATCCTTCCCATCCGAAATCACTTATCTCTAAGGTCATAAACTGGGTTTTACTAAATGAACTCCACAGAGCGTAGGATGAGAGAGAAGCAACCGAGGGACTGCTGAGGCCCGAGCCCTGGGGAGAGACATCGGAACAAAGCCCTTCCTGAGCAACCAGAAGGCAACGGCTTCTGTAAATACTAAAGCAGGGTGGGACATCCTGATGGAAGAAGAGCATTTGGGGTGAGACTTTAGTTCTCTTCTGTTCTCATTACATCACTGTTGGTGGGTTATGTTTGGAGCATCTACTTTGAGAGGGACAGCTGGGAGTGGCAGCACATACCTGTAACGGAATCCCAGCTCCTGGGAGGGGGGGCTGAAGCAGGAGGATCTCACATCTGAGTCCCACCTCAGCAGCTTACCAAGACCTTGTCACAAAATAAAATAATAATAACAATAAATTATAAAAGGAAGGGTCTGGGGATGTAGCTCAGTGCAAAGGCTCTGGATTCAATCTTCAGTACTACAAAGAAGAAGAGAAGGAAGAGGATGAAGAGGAGGAGGGGGAGAAAGGAAATAGAGGAAGGCAAGGAAGAAGAGGACACAATGACAACAACTACAATAAAGACAGAAAGAGGGACACAGGGACCAGCCAGAGTCAGGAGGAACAGGTCTCCAGGCAGGGAGGGATCAGACCCTATCTCACCCAAAAGGTGACAGACATTGCTAAGTGTGTTATTAGTCAGCTTCCTGATAACTGCAACAAGTCCCTAAGACAACCAATTTATCAAGGGAGAAGGACGATCTTGGTTCATGGTGTTAGCGGCTTGAGCCTGGGATTGGCTGGCCTTGCTGCCTTTGGGTGGGCGGGGAGACAGCACATGGCGATGGGGAGCAAAGATACTCATGTCATGAAAAAGGACATTATAGGAGGGAGAAAGGAAGGTTGGGGTCCCAGTATTCCCTTCCAGGGTACAACCCCAATGGCCAAAGGCCTCTCCCACTTCTTACAGGATCTCCCACTTCCTATTAGTACCGCATCCTGGGGACCAAGCCTTTACTGCGTGGGACTTAAGGGACATTTATCTAAGCAGTGACACTAGGGCTACTTCCTAGGAAGTTAGAATACACAGGGTGTGGAGCCATCTTCAGACACTGGATGCACAGGCTGTCTTTGGGGCAAGGAATAGAATTATTCTGTATCATTCTCAGTACAACTAGGATCGATGGAAGGAATTTTTACAGAGAGTGATTTCTGCTGGAAAGAGCAAGGACATCTAAACATCTGAACATGAGAAGATGGTTTGGCTGTTTGAGGAGCAAATCCTCTTCATCAGGGGAGGCGTTTATGTAATGATGAGGTTACCAGGATGCCATCAAACGCATACTGGGGGAAACCGCGGCTCTAGTCTGGGCTGTGCGTGCGCCCTGACCTCCCGGAGGTCACAGAAACAGTCGGTCCGTCATCACCACCAGTGCAGCCCGCGTCTGGCTCCTGCGCACGCCGCGAGTGACCTGGAGACACGGAATCAGGTGGTCCACGATCCGCTGACATCACGCTTCGCAGCTGAAGGCCGAGAGAACCAGGTATTCCCCCTCTACTCCCTGGGAACAGAACAGGCAACCCAGGACCCTGCCGCCAGCCACTGCAGTCTGTATCTCCCCCCTTGGTGCACCCGGGGCAGACAGGAGATTCTAATTCAGGGGACCTATGAACCTGCAGACACCAGGGTTTGCATTTGGGCCTTCCCTGTGCGTGCCTTGCGCCGCATGAACTAGAGCAGGCGGTCCACGAACTGCTGAAACTGCAGTTCGCATTTGGGCTCTGAGGGTCGCATCTGGGCTGTGTGCCTGCCCTGACCTCCCGGAGGTCACAGAAATAGGCGGTCCACGATCACCGCCAGTGCAGGCCATGTCTGGCTCCTGTGTGCCCACCAAGCTGCCTGACATCATCCAAGGCAACTACATATCTACGTAGGTGTCCAGAAGGTACACCTGTGATCTCCTCTGCTCTCTGGGCCTCCTCACACCCGCTCCCATGGCTACACTGGAGGAGCAGTCCTCATGCTGGTGTATACAGTGGGTCATCCAGTGGGCTCACTAAAGACATAGATGCTGGGGACCAGGAAAGAAACATATCATTTTGACCTAAGCTACTGAGCCCACTGTATTCCAGTGGCCACGGTAATTAGTGCAAGGATCGGCTTGCAAGTAAACCAGAGCTAATGAGATCCCAAGAGAGACGTTAGGGCATTAGGCGGTGCTCTTACCTATTGACTAGGACACTGCTGGATTGAAGCTGCTACCGGGGGTAGAGGAGACACAAAGCCAACGAGAAGGACAGTGGGGCTCAGCTGCCGGGAAAAACCCTCATTCTAATGACACAATTTAAGCTCTCAGTCCCCAAGTACCAGCAGCTGGACTATGGCTAGGCTTTGTGGTTATCTGCACTAATTAATTCTGTCTTAATTAATTCTGCCTTAAGCCAATTCAAATTGGATTTTTCCATCACCTGGAAACTCCTAAGTGATACAGACCTAAACACTCTGTTTTGTCCAGACTTGACTGAATTGGGTCAGTGGAAGGAAGGTGCTTCACTTGTCAAATGTGTGCTTTGTCGCGCGCCTGGCTGCCACCCCGGGTCCGTATCTATCTGCACACCGAGGATTCTGCTGCGTGCTACACGCACTAAACAGAAATAGAAGACTTGGTCCTCTCCCTTAGAGGTTTATACTCCACTAGATGCAAGACCATCGAAGGTCAAGGTCAAATGGATGGTGTGGAGTGTGAGAACATGGGAGAGTCAGTGCGTACTGGATTGGTCAGGGAAAGCTTTGTGGATGGGAGGATGCAAGCAGGGTTTTTAACAGTGGGTGTGGGAAAGCACAGAAAGAGGCTGTACTGCAAAGTAGAATGCAACTGCAAACATCGCATGAAAACTATGAGCAGTATATGGACCGCAGAATGAAAATTAAGCATTAAATGTGATTCCCCATAATTATACCAGTATTCTGCTTTGCATGATATAATTATATAGACAGATGTGCCTGGGCAGAAAGAAGAAAATCCCTAAATGTCTGCAAGTGGAGACCTTTGAGGTTACTAATACACCCATCTATGTGGCTACAGCCACACACAGTGTTTAATTGGATAAATTACATGCTTTGCAAGTTGTCAGGTCATATATGTTTTTGTGGCTTTGCAGGTTAATTGCCCTGCTAATTCTGGAACAGGGCTTGACTCCTCTAACACTGATGGTAGGTATAATCTTCATCAGCCTCTTCCTCTTTCCTAGGAAAACTGGTGTGTAGTGAACGCTAGGCCAGGCACTGGCTCATTTCCGTTTGTAGGCTGAGGCTGCAAGAGTCCCAGCCTGCCCTCCTGCCTTCAGACCCTGAGGCGCCTCCCCATTCCTTCCCTGGGTCCTTTACAGCCTTTCCCCCAGTGACTTGGGTCCTGGTGCTGCCCAGTTCAACACCCATGGTTGCATAATTCTTGCAGTCCCTTCTTTACTGTCTCTGTTCTATCTCTGTAACTCCTTCCAAAAGTCCTGGAGGCAAAGGATCTTGTTTTGTTGCCCAACTAATGTCCATTCGCCTCTCCTGCTCTAAAGCCACCCCCAGGGCTTTGCATATGGTAGGTGCTCAATACAAAGTTTGCTAAATGTATGGGTATATTGCTGCAGTTCTGCAGTTGGAATTTGGAATCCTGGCCCTGGCTGGTGAGAATTACCCCGGGAGTCTGGACCATGGTATACCAGCTCTTTATCCATCCCTAGGTCACCTGCATTTCCAGGAAGAGCCTGGCAGGCTTGACTGCCTGGGTATCTCTGGGTGTCTCTGACTGGTCCCCATCTCTATGTCTGTATGTCATTTGCTGCTGCTTTGGAAATGTGCACTAGTGAGTCCTCGTCCCCGGGGCATTGTTGGTCTTTTCAGAGAGCTCTTCATAGAAGATGAGGGAGGCACATTTGCTATAGAAGAAGTTTACAAATACAACCCTACCACGTGAGATTAGGGAGGGGCAGAGCAACAAAAGGACAGACATCCACATCCTGGTTCAGAAAACCGGTGTGAATCCATGAAAAGGGTATTCAATGGCCACCTCTGCAACAGCTGGACTCTGATGCCAGAGTTCTGTATTTTGGAATTGAAGCACCATTTCATGTGCAACTAAAGACTTTTCTATCATCACATCTGGCCGTCACTGTGTTATTATCTTAGTGTGAATGTGTTTGCCCAGGTTTTCAAGTGTGCAGATGGAAAGGAAGGGGGCATAGAGGCAGTTAGCCTGGGCAGGCTGAAGGCACAGGGTGCCTAGAGGTCCTGGAAGGCAGGGGAGGAGAAGAGCAGACAGATGTGAAGCAGCTTTCTTCCTATCAGTGCTGCATTTGGAGTGAAAGGGGACAGCCGCACCGGGCACCCTGGACCACTGTGGTCCAGTCCTGTTTTCCTTCACTTATTCCATGCACAGTTATGATGAGTACTATTTAGGTCGTCCATTTGTCAGCCACACTGGCACTGTTTAGGGTGAAGAAGGAACTGTTTTGATCTATGCTGAGATAACAGGCAACCTGGATGTGTGATCACCTTGGTAACATCACAGCTTCAGACAGGGTAAAGATCAACCCTCCGCCATGCTCTGCACATCTGCAAATGAGAAGCAGGACCAGGACACTGTGCCAACAACCACAGCCAATGCTTAGAGAGCACCTTTTTATGCTCCAGGTACTTTGCTAAGTACTTTTTATGACTCATAGTCCTTTCTAGAGTTACTGATGATAAAAACAGATCTAATCTTGTATTATCATATGATATAGTTCTCTCGCACACACACACAACTGAAGCAATATAAAAATATAGTAAGAAGCTCAGTACACAGGTTGGAAAACTTGTGTCCAGGCAGAGTCAGAGTCAGAATCTAGTGGCAGGCCACCTGGCTCTGGGCCGAGTGAAGGAGGCAGGCAGTGCACTGAAGAAGGCGGTGACCACGTCGCCTGGGAAACAGCCAGGGTATTCTGGCAAATTGGCATTTAGTCTCCTCTGGTAGGGAGTAAGAAAGGACATTTTGGTGGGATAAATGGTGGGACAGAGGCATAGAAGCAGGAAACACACAGGCATATTTGGAAACAGCAAGCATTAGGTTTGGGCAGCAGCTTTGTGGAATTAGTAATAGCAAACAGTGGTGTTTTGTGAGTGCCATGGTGATCCTGGGAGCTCATGACTGTTCTTATTTCCATTTTATAGGTCAGGAGCCTGAGACTTGGAGGCTAGGTGATCAGTGACTGGCTACAGAGGTGGCCCTGGGAAGCCCCTTCTGACATGCTGACCTCACACTGTTCTCCTGTACACCACCATCGGTGGGTAGGCGACATAGGATCCAAAGCATAGACCTACCTGGCTGGAGGAGGGCTTAACCTGGGCAGGACACAGGTTTGGCACCGGAGGGGAAGAGAGAAGGGCTGTGTGCTGAGGCTCCAAGCTGGGCAAGGAGAAGCGGGGGATCTCACTTTTATGGGCCATGTCCAGGGTTTAATGTGTTGGAGCAGGGGCGTTGGTGGTGGGTGTCCTGCTTCCAAATCTAACTGACGAGGCCTCCTGGAGGGCTTTCATTTTCCTTTTACAAAAACAAACAAAGTTGGCTGAGTTAAAGAAGGCAGGGTGTTAGGGCATTAAGTAACTGGCTTCACAAGGGGTCAGGGAGTAAGGGGGATGTGAACCATTTGGTCTCTCAAGAGTCCTGCACTCCACTGTCCTGTCCTTCTCCTGAAGAGTCTGCTTTCCTCCATGTCCTCTGAGGAACAGCTATAAAAGGTAGAGAGGATGATGTTTGATGTGAACAGATTTCCTCTGACAAGCTACAATTCTCTCATGAGGTTTCCTCAGCCAGAGGGAGGCGGGCACCAGGCCCATGTGAACCTGTAGTCAAAAAGCTCCACAACATCCCCTCTCCGGTTCAGCAAATTCAGCCTCTCTCTGAGGTGCCTTTTGCACCCAAACCTGGTTGTTTCTTCCTGTTCCTGGAAGACTAGAGAATGTCAATGTGATGCTTGATGGTGCTTTCCTTGGGAACCATCCCTACAAGACAGGATGGTGCCCATCCAGCCCAAGTGCTTAGGATTCTCAGCGGTGTCTCAGTCCTAACAGCACCTAATTATAAGCTATTACCCCCTTTCTGTAGAAATTAACACTTGACTAAAAATACTACCTACTCACCAGCATTCGTGATAGAGCTGTGTGCAAGAACTAGAGAAATATTGTTTCCCACCATTCTAAATATTACCAGTTCCTGCTCGGTCTTACTCTGGTTTTCCTCTTCTGCTTTAAGGAGAGACTTCATCCTCTCCCTTATTTATCGCCCCAATAATTACTAAGTGCCTCCTGCACGGGGATCGATGGTAAAAGGCGAAAGTCATCCCTGTGCTCGCGGAGCCTGCATTCTGGAGGAGGGGAATGGTGAGTCTCGGAGTTTAGAAGCCACAAGAACAAATTAAAACTGAGATAAATCCTATGAGAGAAGCTCGATGCTTACTTAAGGCCTCCAGATATTCCAGCTTGCTTGTGTGGCCTGAGTGATTCCGCCCATCTAAGCCTTTCCTCTGGAAACCCCATGTATTAGGCCACTGTATTTCCAAGTCCATTTCCAAGGCTATTACAACTCTCAGTGGCTGCAGCACTTTTCACTTTTCCCTGGGTTGACTTATTTGCCCCAAATGTGTAATAAATTCCAGCCTAATTCCTGGAGCATTTTGAGATGCTTCGTTATGAACCTGGAGAGATGGGGCTTGAGAACCTTCTTTTCCCGGGCTGCTGCTTAAGCAGCTATGAACAGCAGGGAGGAGGAGGAAGGAGCCCCAGCAGCTGCCTAAATGACCTCATCATGCCACAGGCTGGAGCTATGGTGCACTTAGCTAGGTGAGGCTCTTTTCCCTATAAATTGGACCTAGTTAGGGAGGAAGGAGGGCTTCCTGCCCTTTCTATTAAAAGCATGGCACAGGGTCAATAATATAGGATGTTCCTCCCCTTGTCCCAGAACTTCAGTTTCTTGGATGCAGATCATGGTTGCTTCACCACCCTCCTGTGCCAGGAGCTGAGTCCACCTGGGAGAACTCCCAGCAGGTGTTAGCTGGAGTCCTGTTATTGCTGGGTTTGTGATTTCCTGCCCCTGAGCCTACGTCTCACCGACTCCCATGATACAGAACCCCAGAGAGCCTCAAGCAAAAGGGGAACTGGTCCACGTGTGCTGGGGACACTGGCTTTTCCTTGCTCTTGATTGCCGCCCTTTCCTCTTTTGTAGGAAGGGAGGAAAGGAGGAGAAACTGGCATCTCATTATCCACAGGGAGTCTGATTCATGGGCAAACCTTCCGGGACCTCGGTTGCCTCCCTGAGACAAGAGGTGAGTGGCTCCAGGGCTTGTTGACCAGAATTCTCCGGGTTCTGACCTGCCCCAGGCACTGGTCATCCATCTGCGGGTGAGCTGGCCCCACCTGCTCTCGGGGTGCACTGGGTGGGGCAAAGATCTCAGCAGATGTCTGTGATCTCGAGCCTGGCAGTGAGGAGCAGGGTGACCTTGGAAGGAGCCCTGGGGCGGAAGTGTGCCATCTGATGATGCTGGGTGACATAGTCACTGTGGTGTGGCACAGTGGCTTGGGAGCCCTGGCTCCCCCAACCTGGCCTGGGCGTATGGATTCTGAGGTCAGCTGGCAGCATAGGTGGAGGCTCGCATTCTGGCCTGGCCTGAGTCGGCTTCTAAGTGTGTGTACCCAGGCTGCAGAGGGAAGTCTGAGGGGCTCTTGGGGTGGGAGACAGAGGCAGAGGACGCAAAGCCTGGTCACAGGCTCTGTGGCCCTGTGGGCGCCTGCTGGGCACACAGTGCTCAGTGGCCCCCAGGTTCCGCTTTCCTCGCCTACCTTCCTGTCATTGCTGCAGGATGCCATGCTCCACACAGCCAGGATGGCAGGCCAAGCCCCGGGGTGCCCAGTGATCCAGCCCTCTCAGTGATACTCTTATTACTGCATTGCATGACATGGCACAGAGGTCCTGATGTTAGTGGACGTGACACATAAGTTGACTCTCAGAATGGGACATCCCTTGTGTGTGCTCATCACAAGCACATCTTCTGTATATGGAGATGACTTCTCCCCATTGCTTCCCCACTGTATAACAGTACCCCTTGGGAGTTGACAAGCTTGTCTTTCACACTCATGCACTCAACAAACTGTCACCAAATTCTTGTGATGTGCTGGACACGGTGTGAGGTTTTTAGAGAGTGGTAAGACACGGCATGACACCGGTAGTAAAAGAGGGACAATGCTGAGCCTTTCAGAGCCAAAAGCCATCTCCCTGGGGCTCTGGCCGCACAGAGTGGCAGGCTTGTTGCTTCCTCACTCTAGCCATTCTGCTATTGTCCACCCAGCAGAGACTCTAGAAGTGTCACAGGCAGCCACTAAGATCCTGCCATGCCTCATCTATAACTCGGGGTTATCGATAGTCCTTACCTCAGAGTGATGCTTGATGCTACAAATTAGCTGAGTGTACACGTGTAGAGCAGGTAGCCTCATGCCTGGCACTTGGCAGATGCACAATAAATGTCAGCATTGTCATCCTTATGGCCATTGTTCTGCTGCCCATTCCTTGGAGATGATGGGGAAAGGAAACCCTTACCTTTTCCCTTAAAGTTCACATTGCTCTCCTCCACCTTGTACAGGGTGGAAGTGGAGGACTGGCTTCTAACCTTCAGGAGTTTGTCTCAGGGTGCCTGTTCCTTGTCTGATCTGTTGAGATGATAGGACCACTGAACCTTGTGCATGGGTCACCTGTCGCCACCTGGAGCCCTGAGCCATCCCAGGAGGCAGGTGTTACCACTATTTTACAGAAGACACAACTGGGGCTTTAGGAGGCAGAAGTAGCCTAAGGCCACAGAGCTGTAAATGCCAGTGCCCAGGAGGCGCACTTAGATGGATGCTTCTGATCTGTTTCCTGCCCCAGAAGGCCTGGTCTATTCCTGACACCAGCGCATGTTCCTGTCCCCTAGCTGCAAGTCACCAGCGGGTGGTGGGTTCGGGGTGCCTCCTGAGCCCTCGTCCAGGCTCTTGCAAAGAGTTAGGGGGCTCCTGGAGCTCTGGACATGGTCTAGTAAGGATGAGCCTGAGCAGTTGTGCAGAGAGGGGAATCCCACAGACACAGAGGATGGCACAGAGGACAGGGGCTGGGAGAGGAGATTAGGGCTCCAAGGCACAGCTGGAGACAGGAGCTCCTCATGCTCGCTATGTGACCCCTGTCTGGGAATCAGATAATAGCACTGCTTTATACGCTGGCTGGGAGGATGAAATGAGATGACTTCTATAAAGTTTTTAGTGCTGAGATCAATCAATATTAGCCATTATTACTACTGTTACTATTATGTCTCCAAACACGTTCTGTGACCGCCTCCCCTTTGGAAGCTGGAGCTCGGGGACACACTGGCCACTCAGGAGTGTGGAGTCCAGATAGCAACCCCCTCCCTTCTCCTGACCCCCTCCTGGCCCCTACCCGGACCTCTTACCCCCTGTGCACACGCACTTCAGAAATGCCACACACGTTGCCAAGAAAGCGCCTTCTCTCCTTATTTTAGAACCTTTATAAGCATTCTGTTTAATGTTTTGAAAGGTTATATTCTGAAGAGGGACACGGTTAAGTAAACTATGGCCCATCAGTCGGCTGGCGCATTAAGCAACGATTAAAATGATAATTACAGAGATTGTGTAACCACATGGAAAAAGCTTATGGACTCATAGGAAAGGGAAAAAAAGCAGAATCAAACAATTGGATCACACAGTGATTGCCACTAGTCAAACCCACCTACCTAGGAGCAGCTGCAGGGTTGGATAGCAACCTCCTTCCTTTTCTCAATGTTGTTCTATTGTTTTTACAATAAATACATAAAAAACAGTGGTGTCATTGGGATCAGGACTTTATGCACCGAAGAAAGCAGAGCTCTTCCCCCACACGGACTGGGAGAGCAGACGCTGTGTTTAAAGGTCCTCCGGCTGGGGGTGTGGGTCACACTGGCTGCTGTTTTCCTTCCTTGCTTCCTTCGTCCCTTCGTTCCTTCGTTCCTTCCTTCCTGCCTTCCTGCCTGCCTTCTCCTTCCCTCTTCTCCCTCCCTCCTCCACGTCCTTCCTTTCCCTCCCTTCTTTCCCTTCTCTCCACTTTCTTCATCTTTCCGTCCTTGCCCTTCACAGTAGCTTACTGCACTCTCACTCTGTGCAGAGGCTTAGTTACCCAATTTAGGGGGGGCAAAAGATGGCTTCTCTCCCAAGAAGTCTAACCAGAGAGTCAAATCTGGAAACAAACCATCTTGACAGATCAAAACATAACTAAGTCAGCGTGATGAGGAGAGTAATGAGCTCTGCTCCGGAGGGCTCAGGGAGGCTCCCCAGGAGGCATCCCAAGAGCTGGCCGGGAAGGTGGCTCCTGTGGGGGAGGAGCTCCAGGTGGAGGGAAATTGTGCCCAGAGGTTTGGAGATGTGGGGGACTGGGGCTCACAACTGATGGGACCTGTGGCCCTCTACCCCTGTGTTCTTTGTCCTCTGGGAAGGTGTATGGTGTTAACACCACCTGGTGTTACTTTCACAGGTCAGGGTGCTTTAACCCCACCACTATGCTTAAGACCCCGTCACAGCTCTGGAATTCAGGAACTTATCAGTCCTCATGACTCCATTTGACATTTTCTGTGATTTGTGGGTGGTAAGTTTGAGAGAGGCTTCAAGGAACACCGGATTCCAGTTGTCCCAACCATCCAGAAAGTCACTTGACAACAGACATTAGCCCCAGTCAGCACGGGCACTACTGACTGCATCCAGCAGCTTCATTTCAGAGGTGAAGAAACTGGGTCCTAGAAAGGAACACTGATGACTTACTCAAAGTCCCTGCACAAATGCCTACCTTGAATCAGTTCCTCTGTCCCCAAAGCCAGTGCTCTTTGTTCCAAGTGAGGCTGGTCTCGCCTCTTTCCTCTCCCATGAGTCAACTCTTCCCTGTTTGTTATGCTCTTAACTTCCTTCAACTTCCGGGATGTGTCTCCTTCCCAATACCATAATATGTAGCAAATAAGCCTTCTGCCTCTCCATCCTGCTATGGCCTTCATCTTTCTAGGTGAGCCAGTTAGGACAGTGCCCGATGCCAGTGGTACCAGGAGAACAGCCTCTGGGTCTCAAGATCATGTGGCCAATCCTTTCTCCTCCTCCTCCAGCTCCTTCCTCTTCTTGAAGAAACTGGATCGAAGGCCAGGACTCTAGCTAGAGTAAGGAAAGGTGACAAACTGGTAGAGAAGCCAGGGCTCCCGTCCTCCTCCTGTGAACCGTCCAGAGCAAATCCTTCCTGATTTGCTCTCATCCTCTTGATCTATCCATGCTGGGGGTCTAGGAAGGTTTGAACCCAATGACAGGCCTGTCCCAGGGGCTGAGTTTCCATGAGTCTATAAGTAAAGAGATGGGGACTAGTTATTGCCGATAACTGTCTTCTTCAGACTTGAGCCAGGTACTTGGGGTATAACGAGGGTCAGCACTCGAACGTCATGGCAGAAACGGATCTGTGAATCCTGGGGACTAACTTTGAGTAGAAAGAGCTTCTGGGCCATTTGCCTCTTGCTTTTCTGTTTTTCCACTTGTAAATCTGTTCTCTTGCCTCGGCATTTATGTGGTTTCAGAAGGCTATTATCTTGTCAACATTGTTCTACAGCATTGACATTATCTCTTAATTACACAATTACTTTGTTATGTACTGTAGACCTGGTAATAAAATATTTGAAGTGTTCAAGCACAGACAGGATTTTAAAAATATGATTGGAGTCAAACCATCTTGCAAAAATCGCTGCGTGTCACAGCCAGAAGAGATATCCACTCATTCCCCTGTGGAAAGGATGACAAGGCCGACGTCCAGGGTGGAGAAGCACTTGGCTTGCTGTTGGTCACACAGGTAGTTCACAGGACAAGTTGTGCAGATACTGAGACAGGAGAGAAGGGCTTGATACCTCCTAAGAGATACTTTTTATTTTTCTTCCATGGCTGCCCCAAATGCCCCACTGCTGCCCTGGCTCTATCTGGTGCTCCAGGGCCAGTCTGGGGAAATTTTCTTTGGCTGTAGCAGGCTTAGACATAGGACCTATCCCAATGACTCCATTCTGATGCCTTTTTGGATCCTTCCATCCCTCTGCAGCCTTTCTCAACGAGCTCCACACAGGCTCCCTCCCTGCCCATGACCAAACAGAAAGTCTGACCCTGTGCATGCATAAGCCTGGTCTTTTCCCTTTGTAAAGATCAACCTCATACTCTTAATGTGGTGAGCCCATGTGCTGTTCCCCTCTTAACCCCTGATAAAGTCTCTCTGAGGCACCATATTTTTGCCCATTTCTATCTTGAATTAAGTAGCTGAGCTGGTAATGCCAAAGGCTGTTGGCGGCAAAAGTAGCCAGCAGCTGGGGCTGATAACACTGAAGTTGGTTAACAACTCTGGTTAGTAGAGAAGGGCAGAGAGTGACAGAAAATTGCCAGGAGCCACCATCTGTGGTGGCTGGCAGAGTTTCAAGGCCTGTTGGTAAATGCTAGCTCCATGAAGCAAGGATACACTCACACTAGAGATGCTGGAATTCAAAGCTCAGAGCTGCTAACACTAACAGAGAGACACTCTGCCAGTTTGTGATTTCTGTACACACTGAGAAGAACCCACGGCTGACTGGTGACATCTTAGATGTCACTGTGGGATACTTTCTCCTTTAGAGGGCCCTGAAGAAGAGGGTAGACAATGGTGATATTCAACCGTATGAATGGTGATATTCAATCTTATTTCAACCATAGTGTAGGCACTTGTCCGTGTCTGATTTCCATCTTCTTTCTGGGTAAGAATCTATGCCAGTACTCATGCCAGGCTACACAGCAACTAAAAGCAGAGGCAGGGCTAGAGCTCAGGCCTGGGGATTCCTGCACTCTGAATTTTTCCTTTTTTATGAGTAAATTCTGTGACTTTCCTTCTGCTCTGACTCACCCACCAGGTCTTTCTGGGTCAACCAGTCAACATCAAGGTGGGCAAGCAGTCAATCCCCAAAGAACTGGCTTCTTTTAAGGACCAAATCCTGTTTCTCATTGATGCTCAATGACTTCAGGAACATGGTGAAGCCCTAGCAGGTTAGATCACACCTCTGTGTTGAGGAGAGTTGTGTCTCCAGCAGTCTTCTATTTATTAGAAGCAAATGGCCAACTGACACACAAAACCACTGTTCCATTGGCAATGAATAGTTTCTTATCCAGGTAAGCCTGAGGGAAGGGCACAGAGGAGGATTGAGGGTCTGAGGGATGAGGAGCAGCATACCTGGAGAGGGTGATCTGGGGAAGGAGGGCTGACTTACAACACAGGTGGGAGGTTTTGGGAATTGGGAGCAGCATGAGAATGATATGAAATAGTTCTCAGAGTTATCGGCACTACCCTTTGGTGAAATTCACCTGCTTTGCATAGCTTATGACCCATGTCTGAATGGTACATAGCAGGCAAAGCCTAGCTTCCCTGGTGACTGTGAAGGGCCCTGAAGATTCATTCTTTTTCTGCCTCTGAGCTTGGACACAGCCCCAGGATTCTTCTGTAGTTGAATCTCTATAGTTTTCTCAGGAGAGGAAACTTACTTGCTATGTCTTGCATCTTGAATCATATCCCCCAAAGGGCACGGTGAGGCCCTAACCCATGGTACCTCTGTGTGTGATCTTATTTAGAAATAGTCTCTGCAGATGTGACTGAGTGGATAAGGTCACATTGGATTAGGATGCATCCGAAACCCAGAGATTGATGTTCTTACCCTCTGACAGACTAGGACATTTCTCTAAGAGCTGAGGAGGGCCAAGGATAACTGGGCAGCCACTAGAATGTGTGGAAGGATGCTCCCCTAGAGTGCGGCCCAGTTGCTACTTTGATACCAGACCTCTGACTCCAGAACCGGGAGATTCGTTTCTGTTATTTTAAGCCACTCAGGGTAGGACTTTCTACTGCGACCCCAGGAAACTGTGATCTCTGGAAATAAGTTCTCTCTCTCTGGCCTAGGGCTCTATCTCTTGGGCCTTCTCTCCCACTCCACCCCTGTGTTTTCCATCTTCTGGTTGTTGCTTTGCTGTCTCCTTTTCTTCTGCTTTGTGAGGTCAACTCTGTCTCCAGTGTTTTCTACCCACGTCCTTCTTACCTATCTGGGCCAAACATTAGGCAGCATGTTTATTTTTTAAATAAATCTATGATCTTTCCCGTGCTCTTTATTGATTGCACTGTTCTTGCTCTTATCTCCGTTGAGCTTTCACAGCAGAGGGTGCCCAAGAAAGGGAAGCAAGCAAGAGAGAGAAGGGCAGTGCAGACCAAGACTGCTTTGGTTCCAGAACTTTGCCTGTGTTTGGCCCAGCAGTGACTGGGGATCTTGGTGAGGAGGAGGACACATCACTCCACCAAGCATGAAGCTGTTTCTTCAGAGAAAGTCCCTAAAATATCAGAATCGTATTTTAAGGGCAGAGGATGTCTGTCCCCCCCCCCCCCCCCCCCATTCAAGGTGTTTCTGAGTGACGGTCACAGCTGGGCCTCCCTCTGGGCTCAGCTGCTGAGCTGCCTGGCATTTTCCAAGTGGATTTGGGCAGAAGGATAAAATCTGTAGGACCTCAGACCCAAAGCCATCCCACCTCAGCGTCTGTCCCCGAAAGATCATGTGCATCTCACACAGGTGGAGAGGCAGGGAGAGCTTGAGAGAGAGGTGTGGGAACACATATCCACACACACCCTGGTGTCTGCTCTGGACACCTTGTTTCTGCTGTCCAGCCCCACTCGGCATGGGCTGTCCTGTCCAGGCAGTCTCTTCTTTCTCAGACACCATCTCCACCTCCCTAAAGACTGAGTTCAAACTCTGTCCTCCACAGGGTCCTTTAGACTGAACCGGTACCCCTCACCTGTGTGCCCTCCTCTGCCCTTGCACCATTTCACTTAGGTTGGGTCTGCTCAGCCCTGGGGACTGGGACAGGGCCCAGAATGCGGTGGGGGTGGGACACACCTGTGCTGAATAAATGAGGGGGTGAATGCATGTATAGGTGGTTTTATAGAGCAGATTTAAATTATTTCATCAGATTCAATGTACTGACATCTTGGTTCATTCTGTGCTGCTAAACAGACTAACATTACTGAGGAATAGATAAAGAAAAGAAATTCATTTCCTCTGGTTCCGGAGGCTTCACGTCCAAGACTGAGCTCTAGCTGGCCTGGCATCAGGTGAGGGTCCTGCCTCCGCGTCCAAGATGGCACCTTGAATGTTGTGTTCCCTTCAGAAGAGAAGAACCAAGACAGAATCCGTTCCTCAAAGCCACTTCCCCTGTTACAGGGATTAAATTGCCTATGAGAATGGAGGCGTCATGACCTAATCACCCCTTGAAGGTCCCACCTCCCAGCACTGGCAATTTAATTTCAATAGAAGTTTTGGAAGAAAAAAGCAGTCAAACCCTAGCACTTGTATGACAGGTCCCAAAGCCACAGGTTAGAACATGAAGCAAAGCCAAGTGCCCCTCACATCCCCGTCCTCCAACCACCCAGTTCCTCTCTGGCAGTAGTGGCTGAGGGCTGTTTGGTGTCTATTCTTCCAGACAGTCTCTGCTAATGTGAGGACCTATGTTTTCCTCTTTGCACAAATTCTAGCATCTTGCTTTCTGACACTGCACTTTTTAATGTATCTTTTAGGTCCTTATTATTGGTCCATTGAGAAAGGCCTCATATTCTTTTCGTCAGCCCAATAGTTCTTCCTGCTAAAGACACACTGTGATTACCTCATCAGTCTCCCAGTGGGGCTGCTGCTAATCCTTGGCTGGCATGGATAACCTTGTGCATTTGTCAACAATGCTTAATCAAGTGGTGAGATTTCAGGATTCACTAAGGTAGAATAATTTTTCTGGCTCTGTGCTGTTTGGTGCTAATATGTTCCTTCACCTCTTCTCTAGGGCGCTGAGTCTGAAGAGCTAAAAACTACATTTCCCAGTAATCTTGCGGGTAGCAGATTTCAGGGGATGATTTAGGATCCACCAAGCAGCTGCACTGAGGTATGATCTGGATTTGGTACTGAGTCACCCAGCCGAGAGGTGGAGAGTGGATACTCACTTTGGCGGTGAGCACCAGGGCAGATGGACTGGTTCTGTCGTGAGCAACGCAAAACTGAAGTTCCCTATGGAGGGGACGCAGCAGCTCCCTAGGAGCCCAATTCTGTGGGGATGTCTCAGTCACTTTCTTGTTGCTGAGACAAAGCACCTGATACCCACAACTTAAAGGAGGGGAGGCTTACGTTGGCTCATGGTTACCATCCATGGTCACCAGGTACAAAGTCAGGAAGGGCATGGTGGAAAGGCTTGGCAGAGAGGAGCTGCCCATGTGATGGTGGGCAGCTAACAACGTGGAGGGAGGAGCCAGGTCACACTCTAAGCAGGCTCCCGCTTCTGTTGGTCAGTTAGCTATGAACTCACCAGTGGGCTCATCCACTCATGAGTACAACACCCCATGATGCAATAACCTTCCAAACACACGACATGTTGGGAGAACACCCAGGATCTCAGTCATAACATGTGGTTTTGGGAGATGAACCTGGACGCTCAGATTAGTGCCTGGCTGTCCAGACTCTGATCCTCAGATCACAAAAGAGGCACCCAGCCTCAGCTCAGTTGTAATGAATCTGCTCCCCTTCAAATTCCCCAGTTGTTTCCATACACATTGAACACTGAGCAATATTGGCTTAGACTGTAGTGTGTCTCCGCTAAGGCTGTACTTGGAATCATTAGCCTGGGAGCTTCAAACATGCCAGATGCCAAGGCTGTGCCTGGATTCGTGACATCAAAATCTTTGTGGGTGAGGTCTGAGAATCACTATTTTTTAAGAAACTGGAGAAGCAGATAGGGCCAGAGCTACAGGCCTGCAGGAGGGGAAGGATGGCTTCAGGGGAGCAGGCAAAATCCCTGTCTCTGCAGGTGAGCGCTGTAAATCAGGACCCATCCAACAGGAACATGAAGGCTTTCCTCTGTTCACTTGGTTGGATCGTCTCCATTTTCTTTTTTTAATTGTTGTCTAATTAGCCAGATCTCTGCATCCTTCCACCCCATCTCCCTTGATCTTTGGACTCAGCTCTCCATGCTTCTAGCCCTGCCTGCCTCCTTCTTAACCCAGACATTGATAATTAGTCTCCCTGGCCAATGGGTTTTCCTCAAAAGCTGTTTTTAATTAAATCATTTCTCTTATAAGTTCCAAAATAAATCCCCAAGACCGATAACTAAAGGTTGGATGTTGCTACTTTCACCGCAATGAGATGGCAGGTGGGCCCTTGAAGAGATCCTGTTATGCTTAACTTCGTCTTACTCTTTGAGTTTGCTTTGGCCACTGATGGATAATTTTCATTGCTTTAAATTATGCTTTAGAAAGTAGAACTTTGAAATTTTTAAGAATTAGAACAATTGTGAACCCTTTTACAGTTATGTCATTATTGATATTTTGAAGGATATTTTGGATAATAAATAAGGCTTTGTATGAATTATTTTTTGAAAAAGTAATAAACTTGGTAAAAAATAAAGATACAGAGAAATTTACCATGATCTGTAATTCTCCTCTTATCCTTGACTTCTCTTCTACTCTTGCTCTTGTAGGGCTAGTCACTGCCAAGGACTTACTGTGTAGATCTCCAGAAATATTATATATAAAAATTCACATTTACCACATAATTATTAAATAATATGCACTGTCCTTCACCTTGTGTTTTACATTTGGTAACCACTTTAAAATCAGCATTTCTAGCTTTTATATATTTTTCCCGAAATGGTAAGCTATTAACTCTAGACAGACCATGAAAAGTTAGTATGTGTATTGTATTTTCTACAAAAACATTAAAAATAATATAAAGATACAACAAAAAAGTTCAAAAGTCAATTAAAATGTAATATTAGAAATATTGAAATATTGCAAAAGAAGACAGGAACTGGGAAGCAGACAAACAAAAATCAGGGGAGAACAAAAAAACTATAAAGTGATAGACTAAAGTCATGTCAGTTGGATTATACTAAACTGCATTAAATGTGAATGCTCTAAACTCACCAGTTAAAAGTTAGAGATTGCTAGACAGGAGAGCAAAAGAACAAAGTCCCAGCTATATATTATCTATGAGAGACACACTATAGATATAAACATACATATAAGTTTATATTAAAGGTGATTCATTAAAAATATACCAGATCAAAAGGCAATGGAAGTGAAATAAAATGGCACAAGCGCTATGAAAAACAGTCTTAAGTTTTCTCAAAAAATTAAAAATAAAATTGTCATCTAGTCCAGAAATTATATTTCTGGATGTAATATAAAACCACTGAAGGCAGGGTCTAAAGAGATAATTATACAACCATATTCATGACAACATTATTCCCAATAGCCAAGAGATGGAAGCAACTCAAATGTTATTGACAAACAGGTGGATTAAAGATACATTAAAATATCATTTAGCCTTAAATAGGAGTGAAGTCTTGATACATGTTACAATGCAGACAATGTGATTGGATCCGGGGAAGATGGCGACCGGGTGAGCAGCAAGGGAGCGAACCTCCTTAATAAACACCACCAGCTCGAGACAGACTTGGTGAGCGTGAATGCCGGGACCTCGGCTGGGAAGTTTAAACTGGGCGTATTTCTCTGAGATGCCGGGGGAGATGTGGTAGGGCGGACCAGGCTGCCGGGGCAAGACGTGGGAAAGTCCC
>PVLD010011740.1:0-63800 GCA_004027595.1 Dinomys branickii
CACAGTGGTTTCACCAATCTGCATTCCCACCAGCAGTGGAGAGGACATCCTATTTCTCCACAGCCTCACCAGCATTTGTGGCTTCTAGTCTGTTCCAATGATCCTCTGGTCTGTTTTTTAGCCAGTACCATGTTTATTTTATTACAGTAGCTTTGTAGTATAATTTCAGGTCAGGGATTGTGATTCCACCTGACTTGTCTTTGTTGCCCAGGATTGCTTTTGCTATTCTGGGTCTCTTCTGGTTCCAAATGAATTTAAGGAATGTTTTCTCTAGATCTGTGAGGTATGCTAATGGTAGTTTAATGGAACTGCATTGAATCTGTACAACAATGTTAGTAGTATGGCCATTTTCACAATGTTGGTTCTTCCTACCCATGAGCAAGGAATGTTTTTCCATTTATTGAGATCATCTCCAATGTCTTTTTCGGAGTACTATAGTTTTCATTGAATATATCTTGTTATGGTTGATACATTGTCAACTGGGGCATCTAGACTTGACTAAGTGCCTCAGCAGGAAACCAGAGTGCTTACTTTGTATACATACTGAGCCTGTGGAAGAAGAGGGCATGGAGACTATGTGAGTGCTACACTAACCCCTGGGTGGGGTACGCTGTTTACAATGTAAGGGAAGGAAAGAGGCTGCTTGCCGCCATTCCTCCCTTTTGCTTTTTCTGTTTTTGCTGTGTTCTGCCACCATGAACCTTTGCCCTCTGCCCTGTGCCAGTCTGCCTCTGAGCCAGTCAAGTATGGACTGAAATCTCTGATAGTTTTCCCACCTGAGACCTGTCTAGTCCTCATGGCAACAGTCCAGTGCTGAGTTATAATGGTGCCTAGCTCCTTCTTCCCAGAGACCCCTTTAGTTTCTTCTTCCCAGATGCCTTTGCCAAAGCCCACGCAGGCCAACAATGATCCAATCCCCCTTCAGCAAGGTATCCTGAGCAGCCTACGTCAGCTATCCTGTGCCTCCTCCCCTCAGAGTGCACATAAGCTCCAACCCTGTCCTTTGTCTTCAGAGAGCCGGCACAGCTGTCTGGCGCTGATTCCCTCCTTATATCTCTCTCCTCCTCTGCGTCATGTTAGATCGAGTACCTAATTCTCCCTCCATCAGTGGGTGTCATGGCCCTACCGACCGGGGGGTTTTGCCTTGCTCCTGGGGCATCTATCCCCAGTCTGAGCCCCCCTCCTATGGACCGTTCCCCTTTCCTTCTCTCCGTTCCTTCTCTCTCTCTCTCCGTCTGAGACTGGGGAACCCCTTGCCTTGCTGTTTCTGGCAGACATCAAACACTGGCCTTTATCTCATCAGCTTTCAAGGTGAGCCTTCCCTTTCACTCTCTGAGTGCCTGTCTCTAAGCCGTAGTCATGCGAAGGCACCCCCACATTTGCACTCCTTCAGGATTTCCCCCTTTGTTTTCTCCAGTGACAACTGGTGAACTCATTGTTGGGACACATTTACACTCCTTTTCTCCCTTTGTCCTCCCCAGTGATGACTGGTGAAGACATTGTTGGGACACATTCATCCCTTTTTGGGGCACATTCTTGGTTGTTTTTCACTGGAGGGTGACGATTCTCCACTGATTTACAACCTTCCCTCTCCCCTGGCTCACTATCTCAATTTGACCTTGACATGGGTAATAATCAGTGTTTACGGGCTGGGGATATAGCTCAGTGAAATAAGCGCTTGCCTAGCAAGCGCAGGGTCCTGAGTTCGATCCCCAGTACCACAAAAAAAAAAAAAAAAAAAAAAATCAGTGTTTACCTGACAAAACCACCCCTCTGGGAAGCCTTTTCAGGCACTTAGATACTCTTGGGCTAAAATAGGCCAAACAGGTTAATCTTTCTCTGCTGCGGAACTTAAATAACTTGCTACTGAAACAGCAAGTGGGGAAAATACCTTATGTCCAAGCTTTCTTTCAGCTGCAGGCATACCCTGTATCCCCTCCCCCTCACTCCCTCCACCCCAGTCCCTGCCCTCCCCGCTGCCGGCCTGCAGATTGCTGCTCTGCTCTTAGTGCTCCGCTCTCACGTCCCCTCCCACCTCATGCTTGCCTTTCTTCCAGGAACTGCAGCTCTCCAGACTCCCACTACAGTCCCCACCCGGCCTCTGAGCTGCTCTGGGCCTGGTTCTGGAGCACACTGCTGCCCTACATTGCCCACCAGCCCCCTCCCGCCCTCACACTCGGGATGCGGTTCTGGCTCCAGCCTTGGGCTGAGCCCCTGCTATCCAGAGCTGAACACACAGCCCATTTCATACTCCTTACCAACCTCCTCCCCTCCTACAGACACTAGCCTCCCCTCTCTTTACCCAACCTTATCTCCTCTCTCCTACACAAAAGGATACTTTATGGCTGCTGCCCAGGCTGTAGCAGACAAAAACACCCATTACAAAATTCTTTTCCCATCCATATAAAAACAACCTACATAAATGATATTAACCTGAATTATTGTAAGACTTACAGAGAGAGATCACAAGAGCACTTGGAAGGTCTGAATATGTGACAATATGTGTGAAGATGACGTATAAGCTGGAAGCAGCAGGAAGGACATGGAATTTGCTGGTACTCTTGGGACAGAATAAAATCCTAAAAATATATCAACTACAATTAAAAGGTTTTTTCATTTTCAAGGTTCTTTTACGGGAGATCTCTGCTAACTGATCTATCAAAAATAAAGTTCTAACTAGTCTTGTTGTTACAATCAAGGATATATTTGAATGCACTCTGAATTTATAAGCAAATTGTCTTGTGTGTTTTTGTTTGTTTGTCTCTCTGTCCAGTATGTAAACAGCTGTTCCATCTGAGCTCAACAAAGTATATTAGATTAATTCATTATTTTCAATGTCATGGTATATTACATGTATTCATGCTTTCCAAATGTATGATATTCTAAGATGTAAAACTGGGATTGCTTATAAAATGATAGACATTTTTCTTTCAGATTCAGACATCTGCGTCTCTTTCATGCTCCAGATACTTGTATTAAGAGGTTCATGTCAGACCAACATGCGGTCATCATTTAAATGTTAACCTTTTAACAAAAATTTATGTGATAAATTTATGTGATATATGTGCCACTACATTTAGAGATTTACCCAAACAATGTTACAAATTTCTTAAATGACATCCTGTTTAAGGACAAATTGGGTAAAAGCTCCTTATGTATTAAGTAAGGATGATAACTAAAAGGGCTCTTCTATTGTGCACAGAAATGTCATGATGCCTATTATGTTACAATACTATGTATAATTTTTGACTTCCAGTTTTCTTTATAAAGCTATATAACTGTTGTCTGTTAATATTCCATAGGGAGTTAACTACTAGAATATCCATGTTTGATAAAAAGTAATGGTTCTCTGGCTGTTCTTTATATTTCAAGGTGCCTAGTACTCAAATAGTGTGCCTAAGGAGAGTCACCAGGAGAAAGTGTCTCCCAAGCTTTCAAAGAAAGCAGCTTAGTCAAGCAGGGATCATAACTTATCCAGATGGCTGACACTGACAGTAAAACTAAAAAAATCCAATTTATTTATTTTTTAATCTTTTTATGATTTTTTAAATTTTAAAGACAAAAGAATAGAGGCATATAAACCAGAATAACACAAAAACAATACAAGAAATACAAAATTATAGAGAAGATAGTAGGGAATTAGCACTGGATCTGTATTACATAATGTTATCTTCACATTTGTTAACACAAAAACAATAAAGGAGATACCAAATTATAGAGAAGATAGTAGGGAATTAACACTGAATGCTGTATTACATAATGTCATCTTCACATCTGTTACTCAGTTATACAGATGATGGCTTGTTCGATTAATCAATTTTCTCCACCTTCATGTCCGTTGTGCTACCACCCAATCAGTCATCTTCCCTCTGATAATAACTGTGCTTTTGAGTTTATTTACTCCCTCGGGTTCTCACATTGGGAAGAGACATGGTTGCTTCAAATTATGCTGTAACAAATATGGGTGTACACAAATTGCTATGGCAGGAGGTGGAAAAGCACCTATGCTCAAAGACAGTAGATAGGCAGGGGATCAGGTTCACTATGGTCAAGACCCCACTGACAAGCCCTGAAGGCCATTGGTCTAGTCAAGTCAGCGTGATTACCCATCAAACTACCAGGCTTCACCTCGATATAGCGCATCTGGAGGGCCAGTAGAGTCCTCAGGGCAACCCAAGCAGACCGCTGGGCCCGCCCAGGTGAGCCTTTGCCAGGGCCCTGGTCAGGTCCACTGGGTCGCCCCTGTGGACTGCTGGGCTCTGCTCTGTCACCACGCTGCCGGAGGCCCGGTCCAGGTCTTCAGAGTTCTCATGTAGCCTGGTGGGAGCTGCCTCCCCCCTCAGGCTGCTGTGCTCCCTCTCAAGGCCCCTGGGGTCCCCTTATAGGCCACTAGTGTCTCCCTGCAGGCTGCCTATGACTCTTTGGAGGCTATCCTCACCCAGCTAGAGAACTGGGTCTGCATTCTAGTTCCAGGTCTTTGCCTCCTCCCACCTCTCAATCTCCAGTGTTGCAGTTCCCTGCCCCTTGCAGCTGAGCATTGGGCGCACTTACAATGCTGGGCACAAGAGCGTGAGGTCTCCCCCACCCATGCCCACTGTGGTAGTTTAGGGTGTGTGCTAAGTTTAGGTATTAGTTCTAGAAGAGAATTGGAGGATTTTCTCGGGTCTGCTGTGTAGAATATGTTGTTGTCTCTCAGACTCCTGTACTGCTGCTTTTTGTGTAATTTGTCACTATGGGATCACACAAGGTTCATATATGCAAGCAGTATAGAGTCCCTCTTGGTGCTCACATCAGTAGTTTAGGGTGAGTCCTGAAGCCCATGTACTCAGCTTGTGCTTCCTGCTTGGTGTTGGAGTGAGAAGGGCATGGGGCTGTGTGGTCCACCTCCATCTGCAGCTCTCTCTTACTGTTGTGCTCCAGTTTCCATTTGTTATTTGGCTGGATTCTTGGGAATTGCTGTGAACCTGGGGTGGCTGCGACTGCTCTCTGCTGCTCTCTGCTGCTAGTTGCTCACACAGTGGAGATGTAGGAGGCCACAGCCTCGAGGCAGGCATAGAGCTGGGTGTGGTGGGCTGTGTACTGATTGCTTTGACTCCGTCTTGCATTTAGAAAGGTTGCTGCAGAGTGGGGATTCTGTTTTAGTGGCTGTGGTAACTTCTCATCCTCACACTGCATTCAACAACATCTCCCAACTGCTATTGCCTCTTTTCCAGGCTGTGCTTTCTCTTCTCCAATACTGGACCAGCTCTCCAAACTCCTCTCTCCTCTGGCTAAGTTGAGAGGCTCCCACGAGCATGGGCCTCCAAAGCTGAAGCTCTCCTCCCCCATATCCCCCCTCAACCCCTCACTTCTCAGTATTAGATTTAAGGATGCTTTCTTTACCATTCCTTTATATCCCAAATGCCAAGATCTTTTTGTGTTCACATGGACAGATCTAGACACCTTTCAGTCCACTCAGCTAACATGAACCATGTTACCCCAGGGATTCAGAGATAGCCCCTACTTTTTTAGCCAAGCTCTGGCCAGTGACCTTACAGCTATAAGCCTACAGCCTAGCATGCTCATTCAGTATGTAGATGACTTTCTACTTTTCCCCCCTCCTATACCACATCAATACAACACACAACTGCCTTACTAAACTTTCTCTGTGATAGGGGATATAAGGTTTCCCCGTCCAAAGCCCAAATCGCTTCACCGAAGGTCAAATACCTAGGCCTCACACTTACACCCACTACATGCTCCATAACCTCTGATCACAAAGCCCTCCTCCATAACTTGCAGTCACCAGTTACAAAATAGCAAGTATTGTCCTTCCTATGCCTAGCAAATTTTTTCCGCCTCTGGATCCCCAACTTTGTTCCTTTAGCCCAACCATTACATCAAGCTTCTAAAGGGTCTCCTTCAGAACATCTGGACCCCACTATGCCGATTGATACCCCTTCACAAAACTAAAAGAGGCCCTCTTTAGGGCTCCTGCACTGACCCCTCCTAATCCCACTATACCCTTTACTCTGTACACCACCGCAGATAAAGATAATATAATGGGAGTATTAGGGCACAGTAAAGGACCCTCATTTCAGGTAGTGGCCTATCTCTCTAAACAGCAAGACACTACAATTAGAGGATGGCCTCCTTGCCTTTAGACATTGGCAGTGGCAGCCATCCTCACACAAAAGGCCAAAAATTCACCCTAGGACAAGCAATCACAGTCTATTCACCACGTAGACTAATTGACTTAATCTCTCACAAAATATTCCCAGCTCTAATGACTCCATCATGACTACAAGTTCATCTGATTCGAATACAGGAACCCACTGTCACAATTTCAACCAGCGACACTCTCAATCCAGCCACCTTATTTCCTACTCCCATGACAGCGACAGAGACAGGTCCCCTACATAAATGCACAGATGTTCTTCAATTGACTTCTACCCCTTCCCCCACATACGTGATTCTGACACCTTGTTTATAGACAGCAGTTCAACAACCACTACTACTCAAAAGAGAGCAAGTTACTCCATAGTTAGTAGGTCTAAGGTGCAAACCCTTTACCTCCAGCGTCCTCTAGCCTCAATATCACTTAAAAGCTACACATATCATACCATCCTCAATCCTCACCAAAAGTTAAAAAGACAACTGGGCTTATAAAAACTCACTTAACCAAACTCATCTTAAAACTACGTCAGCCCTGGCCTCTCAATCTCACCTGCCTACATTCTACCCATGGCTACATCACTCCAAAAAATCTCCCTAACCAACTTATGTAAAACCGAACAGCCTGCACACACCATTTCCAACTAACTCCTCAAAATCTAGGGTCAGAGATACATCACCCCCAAACACATTCTTTGTCTGTGGAAATGGAGCCTACTCCCATCTTCCTGCTCACTGGACTGGCACGTGCACTATTGGTTTCTTGGCCCCACATGTATCTCTGCTAATAGACAAGACTCTCACACATCATTATAAACCAAACATCACCCGAAGCTGCAGAGCTGTTCAACTAGTTCCAGTATTACTAGGTACTGGGGTCTTCTCGGCCATCGGATTGGGGGCAGGAGGATTAGGGACCAGCTTAAGTTTCTACTCTCAAATATCTCATGATATAAAAAACACCCTAACATCAGTTTATCAAAGTGTTGACTCCCTTCAGGACCAGGTAAACTCATTTGCCGTGGTAGCTCTCCAATGAGGACAGGTACTAGATATCCTGACAGCAAAAAGAGAAGGATACTGTGCCATTCTGGTAGAAAAATGCTGCTATTTTGTTAACCAATCAGGTATAGTAAAGGACCAAGTACAAAAGCTCAAAAAATTGGCAGCGGATATAAGGGGAAGACACCACTTTCCAGAATCTACCTCCTGGTCATCATGGTGGGGCTCTGTAGACTCATGGGTCCCCACCTTAATGCCCATTATGTGCCCCCTGATTACCATAATAATTTTTTTGCTCCTTGCTCTTTGTGTCTTTAGGCTCCTTTCTCGATTATGCAGGCCAGAATATAGGTGTTTACCACCAAAGAAATCCTTCTCCTGAGCAATATCATCACTTCACAGACTCAGACCCATCCTTCTTTCCCTTAGGCCCCACTCTGCCCCTGCTCAGCAGAAAGTAGCCAGAGAGAATAACGATGCCCCTTAAACACCAAAGAGATGGGAATGATGGGTTTCCCACCTGAGACTTGCCCAGTCCTCATGGCAACAGTCCAGTGCTGAGTTATAATGGTGCCTAGCTCCTTCTTTCCAGAGACCCTGTAGTTTCTTCTTCCCAGATGCCTTTGCCAAAGCCCACACAGGCCAACAATGATCCAATCCCCCTTTAGCAAGTTATGCTGAGCAGCCTACATCAGCTATCCTGTGTCCCCTCCCCTCAGAGTGCATATAAGCTCCAACCCTGTCCTGTCCTTTGTCTTCAGAGAGCCAGCACAGCTGTTCTGGTGCTGACTCCCTCCATGCCTGCATTAAACTTTTGTCTCTTGCTGTTTATATCTCTCTCCTCCTCTGCATCATGTTAGATTGAGTACCTAATTCTCAATCAATCTCCACAAACTGTAAGCTAAATAAATGTTTCCTTCCTTAATTTTGAGCATTGGGTATTTTGTCTCAGCAACAAGAAAAAAGTAACCAAGACAGAGTTTGGTACCAGCAGAATGGGGTCATTGCTGTAACTAGACCTGACCACGTGGTTCAGGGGCCTTTGGAAATGGCTGTGGGAAGAGTTTGGAAAGGTTTGGAGATGTCACCTGAAAGAGAGGTGCTAGAACACCTTTCGCTGTTCTGTCTGGGAGATTCTGGTCAGAGCTCAGAAGACCAGAGGGCTGATAGAAATCCTGCCAGAAAAGACCAGGTTTGGGAGGTTTCTGTTGGAAAGGACCGCATTGGGTGCTAGACATCAGATGATGTATGTTATGGCTTGGCAGAAAGTTTGTCTGCATTTTGCTCATGTCCAGACTTTACCTAACACTGAGATTAAAGGGCAGCAGTGAACCGATTAATCCAGCAAAAGAAATTTCAAGGTAGTTAATTAAACATTGGAGAAGTGGCATGGCTATTGTTAGGGGCTTTTAGCTGGATTTATATTGAGAACCAAGAGCAAAGAGGCCAGCAGGATGATTTAAAATGTTGTGAGTTTGGCCAGAAAGGAAGTTCCAGGAAAGCTGTGGGCTGCAAAGATAAAGCTGAGGTGATCTCTATTGCTGAGAAGGAACAAGAGAGTGGAAAAGATGGCCTGAGAACATCACAAGAGGCAGCAAGTCTCCATCTTTTGCAGCCTCAAAACTGTAAAGATGAGAGACCTTGCCTTGAGAAGGAAGCCAGAGTGCTATGGTTCCAGAATGGTGGCAGCAGTCACACCAGGTTCCAGAATGGAGGTGCCATGGAGAATTTGCTCCTCAGAATTGGATTCAGTGTGCATAGTGATCCAGGCACTCGACCACTATGGCCAAGAGAGAAGAAAGTTTGGCTACTGCTCCAAGTGGCAGCAGACCTTGGCATTATCCACATGGCCCTGGCTTTAGGTGCATGAAGAATGCAAGAGTTCTGAGGTTAAAGAGGCTTCCACCCAGATTTCAGAAGGCCTGGGAGGCCAGGCAGTGTGCACTGGAGAGGGCAATATGTGAAGCTGTGAGTGTGAAGCAAAAGGTGCACTGGAGACCTCAGAAGTTTAGAAAAGCCAGGACCATGGATCATCTGAGGAAGGCTACAAAGAGGGAGCCAAATGGGCCCAAGAGAGAAGCCCTAGGAGCTGTAACCACAAAAAGTGTCATAGGAGTATACTCATGCAAGCCCTTTGGAGCTCACAATGTGCCACAAATTGCTTCAGATGCTGGATGTGGAATTACAGGATATAATGTTAGCCCTGCTGGATGTTGGACTTGCTTTGGTCCCAATGCTCTATATTCCCTTGTTGGTGCCTTTTGGAATGGTAATGTTTATTTGTGCCATCGAATGTTGGAAGTGTTTAACTTTTCATTTGTGTTGGGGCTTGTAACTAAAGAGTTTGCCTTAGATCTGGGAGGAGACTTGCGCCTTGGACTTTTCAGCAATGCTGAAACTGTTAGGACTTTGGCAACTCTTGCAGATGGACCAAATGCCTTTTGCATGAAGGGATGTGCATGAATCTTTAGAGGGAAAAATGTTATGGTTCTAATATAATATTTGTATCTGGAAACTGGTTTAAAGAAATGTGTCTGGTTGCCAAGTTGACAACAGATGGGTTGTTATGGTTGACACATTGTGTCAACTTGGGGAGCCTAGAGGTTAGGCTGCGTGACTCAGCAAGAAGCCAGGACGCTTACTTTGTATACATCCTGAGCCTGTGGAAGAGGAGGGCATGGAGACTATGTGAGTGCTACACTCCTCTTGGCTGGGGGTAACCTGTTTACAATGCAAGGGAAGGAAAGAGGCTGCTTGCAGCCATTCCTCCCTTTTGCTCTGGTTGTTTCTGCTGTGCTCTGCCACCATGAACATTTGCCCTCTGCCATGTGCCACTCTGCCTCTGAGCCACCCAAGTATGCACTGAAATCTCCACAAACTATAAGCTAAATAAACCTTTCCTTCCTTCATTTTGAGCATTGGGTATTTTGTCTCAGCAACGAGAAAAGAGTAACCAAGCCAGATCTTTTACTTCTTTTGTTAGATTGATTCCTAAATATTTCAATTTTAGGATGCTATTGTGAAAAGTATGGTTTCCTTATTTTCTCTCCATCTATTTGTTGTTTGTTTATAGGAATGCTATTGATTTTTTGGGTATTCATTTTGTATCCAACTACACTGTTGAATGTGTAGATTAATTTAAGGAGTCTTCTTGTGGAATTTTTGGGATCTTCTATGTAAAGTATTATGTCATCTGCAAATAGTGATAATTTCTCTTCCATTCCTATCCTTATTCCTTTTATTTCTTTCTCTTGTCTAATTACTCTGGCTAATGCTTCCAGCACTACGTTGAACAGGAGTGGTGACAGTGGATATTCTTGTCTTGTTCCTGATTTTAAAGTAAAAGCTTTCAGTTTTTGTCCACTTAGTATGATGTTGGCTGTTGGTTTGTCATAGATGGCTTTGATCAGGTTGAGGTAAACACCATCTATTCTTATTTTCTGTGGGGTTTTTATCATGAATGCATGTTGAACTTTGTTAAAAGTTTTTTCTGCATCTATTGAGATGATCATGAGGATTTTGTCTTTGGCTCTTTGATATGGTGTATAACATCTATTGATTTGTGAATATTGAACCATTCCTACATTCCTGGAATGAATCAACTTGGTCATGGTGTATGATTTTCTTGATGATTTGCTGCATTCTATTTGGTAGTATTTTATTGAGTATCTTTGTGTCTATATTCATTAGAAAGATTGATCTGTGGTTCTCTTTCTTAGTTGGGTCTTTCTCTGGTATCAGTATAATACTTCCTTCCAGAGATGAGTTAGGGAGAATTGCTTCCTTTTCAATTTCATTGAAGAGTTTGAGGAGTGTTGGTATTAAATCTTCTCCAAATTTCTTGTAACATTCTGCTCTGAATCCATCAGGGCCTGGGCTTTTCTTCGTTGGTAAATTTTCAATCTCATTAATTGATACTGGTTTGTTCAGGATTTTCATATTTTCTTCATTCCACTTTGGTAATTCATATATTTCTAGGAATCTCTCCATTTCTTCTGAGTTTTCTATCCTATCAGAGTAGATTTTCAAAGTAGGTATTAATGGTCCTTTCAGTTTCAACAGAATCTGTAGTGATTTCATCTTTTTCATTCCTTATTATATGAATTTGAGATTTTTCCTTTCTTTTTTTGACAAAGTTGGCTAGGGGTTTATCAATTTTATTTATACTTTCAAAATACAGGCTCTTTACACTGGGGCAACCCTGCAAACTCAACAGGGCCCCAGGGTGCATGGTGATGGGGTGGAGCCTGGCAGTGTGTGTGGGCAACCCCGAGGATTCGACCAGGTCCCAGGGCGCATGGCAATGAGGCGGAGCCTGGTGGTTCACGCGCTTGACCCTGCGGACTCGACTGGATCTCTGAGAGCCTCAAGTGCTTGTCCATGGGGTGTTCATCATAGTGTGCCTGGCTCTCTGCCTATATACTATCATCTTTGAGGTTTGGTGCTTTTCCACTTAGTGCCATAGTAATTTGTGTATACCCATGTATGTCCCAGCATAATTTTAAGCAACCATGTGTCTTCCCAACGTGAGAGCTCAAGGGAGTGAATAAAACCAAAATATACAGCTATTATCAAAGGGAAGATGAGTACTAGGGTGGGGGAACAACAAAGATGAGGGTGGTGAAAATTGTTTGATCAATTGTACGTGACTTTATTTGTATAACTAAGTAACCAATTTCATAATAACATGTAATACAGCAACCATTGTTAATTCCCTACTATCTTCTCTGTAACTTGGTATTTCCCTTTTTGTTTTTGTGATATTCTGGTTTATAACTCAGTAACCAATTCCAAGATAACATTGTGTAATACAGCAACCATTGTTAATTCCCTACTGTCTTCTCTGAAATTTGGTATTTCCCTTATTGTTTTTGTGTTATTCTGGTTTATATCTGTTTAGTTGTTGATAAGTTTTCATTCTTTTGTCTTTAAAATAAAATTTTAAAAAAGAGCCAGCTCTTTGATTCATTTATTTTTTGTACGGTTTTCTTTGTCTCAATTGCATTAATTTCTGCCCTGAGATTTATACTCTCCTCCCTTCTTTGGGCTTTGGGCTTCACTTGGTCTTCTTTTTCTAAAAGTTTGAGGTGCAGCATTAGGCTATTTATTTGTTCTCTTTCTGTTTTCCTTATGTGTGAGTTCACTGCTAAAAATTTCCCTCTGAGGACTGCTTTCATTGCATCTCACAGATTCCAGTAAGTTGTATCTACATTTTCATTTGTTTGTAGGTATTTTTAAATTTCTTCTTTAATTTCTTCTGTAACCCATTGGTTGTTCAAGAGGTTGGTATTTAATTTCCAAGTGTTTATGGAGTTTGGAGTTCCTTTTGCCATTAATTTCCAGTTTCATTGCACTGTGGTCAGATAATATGCATGGAATAATTTCAGTTCTTTTGCATTTAGGTAGGTATGCTCTATGGGCTAGAATGTGGTCTATTTTAGAGAACATCCCATATGCAGCTGAGAAAAATGTGCATTCTGATGTTGTAGGGTGGAACACTCTGTGTACATCTACTAAGTCCATTTATTCACAGATTTGGTTCAGATCTGTTATTTCGTTGCTGATCTTTTTGTCCAGTTGACCTATCTCTTTGTGTCAAAGGGGTGTTGAGTTTCCCTACTACAATAGTGTTATTAATTATTTGGGTTTTCGTATCTGTGAAGATTTGTCTTATATAGTTTGGTGCTCTGATATTTGGTGCATACATGTTTAGGATTGTTATCTCTTCCTCTTGCAGGTTTCCCCTAACAAGTATGTAGTGGCTTCCTTTATCTCTTTCGATTGTTCTTGGTTTGAAGTTTACATTGTATGTAAGCGTAATAGCTACACCTGCTTTTTTCTGAGTTCCTGTTGCATGGAGAATTGTTTTCCATCCTTTGACTTTCAGTCCATGGGTTTCCTTTAGAGTAAAATGTATTTCCTGTATACAGCATATTGCTGGATTTTGTTTCTTAATCCACTCTGCCAGTCTGTTTCTTTTTATGATGAATTGAGGCCATTTACATTAATGGTTATAACTGATATGTGTTGGCTTATCATTGTCATATTACTTGCTGTTGGTTTCTTACTTTTTCTACGTGTTTAATTGCTTGCTCTGCTTGAGGGTTTCTTTCTATTATTGTTCTCGAAATTGTGGTCATTTTTTTCTCTGTCTAAAATGTCTTTTAGTATTTTTTGTAAGGGTGATTTGGCATTCATGAAGTTCTTCAGTTGCTCTTTGTCATAGAAGTATTTTATTTCTCCATTAAACTTGAAGGAATGTTTGGCAGGATACATCAGTCTTGGTTGGAAGCTGTTTTGTCTGACGACCTTTGTACTTTTCTCCAAGCTCTTCTTGATTGGATGGTTTGTGTTGAGAAATCTGCTGTGATTCAGATGGGCTTTCCTTTATAGGTGATCTGTTTCTTTTCCCTAGCAACTTTTAATATTCTGTTCTTTTGCTGGAGATCTGGGATCTTGATTATTATATGTCTGGGTGTAGTTTTATTACGGTTATGACTAGTAGGAGTTGTATATGCCTCATTTACATGTATTTCAGTTTCTGTTTCCATGCTAGGGAAATTTTCTGCTTTAATTTCTGCAAATATACTTTTTATGTCATTTATGTTGCTTCCTGCTGTTTCCTTGACTCTTATTACTCTGACATTATTTCTCTTTGCCTCGTCTTGCAGCTGTTAAATTGATTTTTCCTTATTGATTTTAAGAGGTCCTTCCTTTCACCATCTCTAGCTGCCATGCTGTCTTCAAGATCTGAAATTCTATCTTTGGCTTTATTCAAGCAGTTTTGCAAGCTTCCAGTGGAAATTTTGATTTCCTGGTAATTTCTTTGAGTCTGTTTCATGTGTTCTAGTTCATTCCTATATTGTTCGTGTAATGTTTCCACCCATTGCCTATGTTCATCTATTTTTTTCTGTTTCTTCAGATTAAAAAATGTGCTGAGCAATTCTTTCATTATTATTGTCATTTCATTTTTTGCCTGAGAGATTATTTCTGATCTTATCTCTTTTATGGCCTGATGGAGTTGTTTCTTTACTTCCATTGCAATCATTTCAGAAATTTCAGGTGTGTGTTTACCAAGTTCTCCTATGTCTATGTCTCCTGGAATTTTTCTGAGTGTGGTGGAGTTCTGAAATTGTGTTTTGGTCCTTCACCTTGTCATGTTTGATGCTGGAGGCAGAATGCTCAGTCTCCCTCTTCTCTGGTAGCTCAGCAAAGGTTTCTAGTGGCCCCAGTTTTCCTGGTGGTCAGGCTTGCCCCTCAGGGTCCACTGAGATGCACTGCTTAGTCTGGGATCTTCTGGCTGATGCTGAAGTGTATCTAGTTCTCCCAGGTCTCAGACCTGAACTGTGATGTCAGTTGATGGCAGACTATCTGATCCAGTGTCCCCTTGCAGCTCAGGGCACACAGATGACCCAGAAGTGGGCTGCACTGATGGTGCAATCACAGATCAGTTGTCCTGTGACCCCAGACAGTTCAGGCATAGGCAGAACCCAGACACGAATTGCAAAGTCAACAGTTTGTGAAGCACCTGATTCTGTGTCTCCAGGTAGCTCGGGGCATGCACAGGAGCCTGATGTGGGATGCACTGGCAATGATCAGAGACCGCCTGTGTCTGTGACCTCCAGATGGTCAGAGCACAAGTAAAGCCCAGATGCAAACTGCAGTAATAGCAGTTCATGCACCCTCTGCTCTAGTACTTCTGGTGGCCCAGGGCATGCGCAGGGAGGGCCCAAACTCGAACCTTGGTGTTAGTAGACTCTGGGCCTTCTGAGTGAGGATCTCCTGTCTGCACCAGGTGCACCTACTGACCCTTTCTTATTCTCTCATTTCATCTACTCATTCACCAGCACCAGTAACAAGAAGACTATCATCAAGGACAGGAATGCTGAGGTGCCTAACCAGACTATCAACACTGTCTAAGGCAAGTTAGTACAATGAGGGTGGGAGCATCCTGGATGGGCTTTGAGGAAGTTTGTCCAAAAGTGGGGCTAAAACCTACTATCTCATTCATTCATGTGCTTCTTTGGGTACAATTCCAGTCCTAAATGTTCAGCCCAGTGCCTCATCGCTTCCAGTGAAGGCACTGCTAGGCAGCCAGGTGCTGATGTACATATTCTTCACAACGTTAATGCTAACTTTAGGCAAAATTTCCCTGAAAAGAAAAGAAATAACCAGCTTCCTTTTGTTAGCCCAGAAATCCCAAAGTGAAAATTCTCCTGTCTATTGGAAAATACTATGGAGAAGGACATTCTTTACTTACTCTTTCAATGTATTACCTCAGGCTTGACCTAGCCATATGATTGTTTGGTTCTGGAGGAAGTCTAGCAAAAACATTGGTGGAGAGGAATTGATTGCAGGACCTGTGTCCCTGTGGAAAGCCGAAGGAGAACACTAGATGCTTTGCTGAGATACGTCCAAAGGAATGATAACATAATGGCTAACTAAGTCGAGTCTCATTACTGTGATAATTGAGTTGTACTGTCCTTGCTAAACCTGTTAATACCCTCCCATTTGCTCTCCTGCTTCCTTTGTTTTTTCTCAGTAAAAGGTTGCTGAAAATGGTAATCAGAGCTTCAGTCTGAGAGGCTACAAGCCCCCTGATACCAGAATTTTGCCTCTCTTGTTTTTCTTGTTTATCTTGCTTTTCTTTTCATCCATGGGCACCTCATTCGCAGGACCTGTAACCCCTGACAGAAACGGATTTTAGACCAACAGGATACTTGTTTGGTTTCCAAGGCTGAAATCACAGTCTGTTGGGGGGGTGTTGTTCATTCTCTCATAATTTCTTATCATCACTTTTCCTCCACTTGAGCAGTGATAGTGCGCTAAAATTGGAGAAGTATCTTTAGCCAGGTAGCTAAACTTATCAGAGTTTTATCACAAGCAGAGGAATAGTACTAAGTTTTCTATATTGTGGGAAGAGCTCTGCAGGACCTTGACTAAAAGTCCCATATTTAGGGCCTGAGGAAAACTGGTTCACAAGCAGTACTCAGTAAACATTTTTACACTAAGGTTTTTCACATCATAGGTTATGAAGAGATGGTTTTAGTTGGAAAATGTGGAGTGGGTGGTTATTTTCACTGCAAAACTCACTCTTGACCCACAGCTGTCAGTGGACTACAATGCCTGGGTCATAGCTGTGCAGCCCAATGGAACTAGCAGAGCAGCAGAGGAAACAGTTGAGTCTTCTCAAATAGTCAGAAAACAAATAGTAACTAATTCAAAAACAATAGTAACTAATTCAAAGCCTATATTATAAACTATATTTTCCACTCATTTACATCCAGAGCTAAAGATTACAAAGACGGAAAAATAAAAGATACATTTTCTCAATCTCCAGCGCATCTAATTTTGAATTTTTTTAGCTTTAATGGTCACTTTAACAAGTCTAAATATCTGAAACTCAGCCACCAGTATCTATATCCACTGTCCTAGAATTCAGATTTTACAACATTCTCGTGCACCTTGTCAGCACTCAGTTATAGCTGGAGAAGGCAAAGAACTGGATGTTAGAAGACCTACATATAAATATGTAGAAGACCCACATATACATATGAGGATATCTATACACAAAAAGAAAGAAAGAAAGATCAGGGTACTTTATTTGGTTCTGTGTTAACCCCATTGCAGATCAGTATGGTGGCCCATTCCTGTAAACCCAGCACTCTGTTTCAGTCAGTATTAAACTGAGATTTAGTTTTCCTGTTACGTTAGTTGTTCATTGGAGGAGATAGTAAGAAAATCATGGTAGAAATGAATTCATAACTTCTCTCTTGCCTTTCAAAGTGCTTACAGTGAGGGCTGATACATATGAACCTCTTTGAAGACACCTCCAATTTTAGAAAAGATGAACACATAATAGAAATTTACTAATTTACTCCTTAGAAGCAAGTCTGTGCATTACATATATTTATGATTTCTGCATAGCACTCTGCACAAAGCCTGGCATCTACCTAGTAACAACAACAAAAATAACAATGATTATTGTAACCACTGAGCTTTTATTTCATAACAGCTACAAAACAATCTGTTTATATTGCCTGTCCTTACAATGTCACCTTGGAGTGGATTCTGATATTATTCTTGTGATGTGGTTAAAACAAAACAAAAACAAAGTGTAGACATATTGATAAACTTATCTGTAGCCATACAACTTGCATACAGCTTGCACGTAACTAAAGGGAAATTCAAACCAAATGTGTTTATCTCCAAAGCCCTCCTTATAACTTCTACACTGATATATAATGAGCACTTAATGAAAAATAAGAGAATTTCAGAATCTAGAAGTACCGTTGCCATGGAAACCCATTCAAAATTGAGAGGTACTCATAGTTAATTTAACTCAGTTCTTACTCTTGGTATATTCCTCTCTTATTCATTTATGTTTTTGCACTAGGGATTGAATTTAGGGTCTTTTCACTGAGCTACATCCCCAGCCCTTTTAAAATGTTTTTCTTTGAGACAATGTAGCAAGTTTAGTATCTTTAACTCTGTTGCAGAGATAGCCAGACTGAGCCCAGAGAGTAGGTTAATGACAAAGCAGCTCTTTGTTCTACCCTTTTTTAAATGCAAAACTCAAAATTTTATAACAAAATGATAATAGAATAATAATAGTTAATATACTGTGCATTGTTATCTTCAAAGTATTAACCAAAATGATTTTTACAAAGAAGAAACAAACAGATAATAACATAAATATTTCTTTTTAATGAAGTAAAATTAGTAGGTTAGACTCTGACCTGGGACTTGAACACATACCTCCTGACCGTAAATCCACCCCACTGTAAGTGCTTCACCAAGTATAAAAGGTGCTGAGGAAAACCAAAATGAAACAGTGTAGATAGCAATTAAGATATATCTTATTCACAAACTATTATAATAGGAGAAAAGAGACCTCAGCATAACGTTTATAATAATGGGTTTAATTGCTAATATAACAAAGGAAAAATGAGGATTTATAGCTGTCTTGGTTACTTTTCTCTCGTTGCTGAGACAAAATACCCAACGCCCAAAGTTAAGGAAGGTAAGATTTATTTAGCTTACAGTTCGTGGAGGTCTCAGTCCATACTTGGCTGGTTCAGAGGCAGAGTGTCACATGGCAGAGGGCAAACTGTTCATGGCAGCAGAGCACAGCAAAACAAACAGCAAAAGGGAGGAATGGCTGCAAGCAGCCTCTTTTTCTCCCTTACATTGTAAACAGCCTACCCCCACCCAGGGGGGCATGAACCTCTCACACAAACTCCATGCCCTCCTCTTCCACAGGCTCAGGATGTATACAAAGTAAGCACCCTGGCTTCCTGTTGAGTCACTCAGTTAAACCTCCAGATTCCCCAAGTTGACACAATGTATCAACCATAACAATAGCCAAAGTCCAGATAGGTACACAGCAAATTATTAAGAAGAAACATTAGGGAGGTGCAGGGGTTCCTTCCTAAACAGACCCAACAAAATTCTTTCTATTTTTTTTCTTTTCGGTACTGGGGATCGAACTCAGGACCCTGCGCTTGCTAGGCAAGCGCTTATTCCACTGAGCTATATCCCCAGCCCTACAAAATTCTTTCTAAAGGGAGACCATGTAATCAGATATCACCTGGGAGAAGATAATAAAATATTGAAGGTGATCAGACCCAAGGGTGGATTTCTTACAACAACACAGTTCTTTCTAAAACTAGATTGTGCAAAGATGGAAAAGGCTCTAAATTCAATCCATAGTACCAAAAAAAGGGGATATACCCAGAGTAAGAACTAAGTGAAATTCCCCATGAGTACCTCTCAATTTTGAATGCATTTCCATGGCAGTGGTACTTCTAGATTTTGACATTATCTTATTTTTCATTAAGTGCTTATTATGCATCAAATATGAGAAGATGGCTCAGAGGAACCAGTCTAGTTTTGTGAAGGAGAGGGTCTTTGCCAGATACAGTTCCATTTCCCTGCAGAAGGTCTTCAGGCCCCCAATCTTCCTTTACTTGGCCTAATCAATTTTCTGGCCTAAAAATCCTTTCTCTCCCAATATGAAAAGGGTTTGAAATAGACAAAGAGTGAGTGGATATTGTGGAAAGGATGACTGGTCCAGGCTCTCTCTGACTAACGTATTGTTCTGCGGCTATCACATGCTCTTTCTCAAATCACGTGTATTAATTCTACCCAGGTGTCAGCCCACAGTTGCTTCTTCTGCATCATACTTGGAATTTATTAACACTGTAATCCTGTTTATGGGGGACTATAATTTTGATGGATATAAGCTGAGTCTATCCAGATCTGAAAAACAAACATTCATTTCACTGTGCTGATTCCTGTAAGCCAAACATTATGGTACCCTCGCTGGCTTTAACTTGGAGGGTCCATGGCCACACTGGGAGAGAAAAAGGAAGAGATTGGTATGTGTTAGAAGACACAGCTCCTGGCGTTCAGAAGACTTCATTGGTAGGAAAGAAAGAGCCTATTTTCTAGTTTAGACCAGAGACCTCAAACAACAGAGACCCATTATACAATGAACAAAAACACCAAAACAAATAAATACCCATGTAAAATGAAAAGGCATGGGAATGTAGACTTTCCTAAGCCTCCAAGGAGAGCTAGAAAATGAATCAGAAAATGTATTAGGAGGAAACTTGGTGAGGCTTGGTCCGCCAGCCTAGCATGGAGACTCCCTGAGCAGGTATAGGCACAAGACCACACTGTGTGGGATGGGGAGGGAAGCATTCATCTCTTCCATCTAATGTGGTTCTGGAAACTTCACTGATTCCAGGAAAGAAGCATAGCACTGTATTCTGGAAGAGGAAATCTAACATCTTATTTCCTTGCTTTTTTATAAAAGTTGGCAGAAACCTTTGAGGAGGACTTTGCAAAATTTTCCAAAGGAAGACTTCTGACTGCAGGTGTGTTTGTAGGGAGGCAGATGACTGATAACAACTATGAGATCACGAAACTAGAGATTGAGTGCTTCAGAGCCCATGCTCCTCTGCCTCTATCCTGGCCAACTCAAAAGACACAAGTCAGTGTATTGGACAAATGAGGGGAGGAAGGAAAGAGAAAATGTCATTGTCCCGACCTAACCTCATTTGACCACAAATGACATTTTTGTTGTACTGGGAAAACCTTCACACTGAGCTACATTCACAGCACTTTAAAGATGTTTCTATTGATAGCGGGGCAAGTCTGACCCCACAGTGAATCAAGAGACCTTTGGTGAGCTTCCCAGGAGAGAATGAGCTCAGTGCACCACCTTCTGCCACTATCAGGGGCAAGTCTGACCCCCAGGAAACCCAGGGATGTTTGATGAACTTCCCAGGAGAGGCCAGGATCAGTGCTCTACTTCCTGCCACCATCTCAGATGAAGTCTGACCCCCAGGCAACACAACAAATTTCAGTGGTCTGGTGAAGAAGGGGAAGGCTTTGTTTTCCACCTCCTTCGCTGAAAATGACATGATGAAGAAACAAAATGCAATCTCAGAACTCCTCCCACTGAGAACAAGTCCGGGAGACATCAACATAGAACTTGAAAGTCATGACACACCTGAAATTTTTGAAATGATAGAAACTGAAGTAAAAAAAATCCCAACTACATCAGGCTGTAGAAGAAATTAGATGAGAAATAATCTCTCAGGTAAAAAAGAAATGACAACCATCTTGAAAGAATTACTCAAAATAGCAAAAGAAGACATAGATAAAAAATAGAGGAGCATAGAAAAATGATGGAAATTTTGAATGAACAATATAGGAAAGAATTAGAATGCATGAAATAGGTTCAAAGAGATATCCAAGAAATCAAACATTCCACTGAAAATTGGCAAAACTACATGAATGAAACTGAAGATAGATTTTCAGACTTTGAAGACAGCCTTGCAGCTAGCGATCATGAAAGAAAATATGTCTTAAAAATAACAAGGAACCAGGAAATAAAATTCAACAGCTGTTAAGATGAGGTGAAGAAAAACAATATAAGACCAATAAGTGTCAATGAAAGAGCAGGAGGCAACATGAAAGTTATAAAAAGACTACTTGCAGAAATAATAGCAGAAAATTTTCCAGGTATGGGAAAAGAGCTTGACATACAGTTAAATCAGGCAAATAGAAATCTACTTAGCCATAATGAAAATAAATCTACATCCAGACATGTAATAATCAAGATCTCAGAAATCCAGCAAAAGAACAGAATATTAAAAGCTTTTAGAGGAAAGAAACAGATCACCTATGAAGGAAAAACCAGTAGAATCACAGCAAATTTCTCAGCACAAACCATCAAGTCAAGAAGAGCTTGGAGTGAGGTATTTCAGGTCCTGAAAGAAAACAATCTCCAGTCCAGATTGATGTACTCTACAAAACTATCTTTCAAAATTAATGGAGAAATAAGATACTTCCACAACAAAGAATAACTAAAGAAATTGCCAAACCAGTCTTACGAAGAGTACTGAAAAATATTTTAGGAAAAGATAAAAATGAACACAATTCCAAAGAGCAACAATAGAAAGAAAAGACCAAGCAGGATAAAAAATAAGTCTGATTCTGCATTTGGAGCTCAAGTCCTCATCTGAACCTGATTTGGTCATGGTCATTTAAGGTCTCTTCTAATATCTACATGTCACTTTCAGCCTACTACAGATTCAGTTTCTAAAGAATTTCAACCTTGGAGAAGCTCTTGACCTGGATGACTTCACTGGCCAATCCTTCCACCAGGGCCCTCACCACCTTGTCCAAGCTGTCAAGAGAAACCTTGGCTCCCTATGAAGGTAACAGAGTCCATGGTGAGGCAGAAGTGGGCCGAAAAAAGTGCAGAGCAGGGCACAGGAGTTGGAGAGATCATATTCACAGATTTGGACTGATCCTTTGTTATGTTCCCTTACATCTTCTGGCATGTTTTTTTTTAGGTTATTTTTATCCTTTGGGTAAGCTTCTCACAGACTCTTAGGACAACAAGAATAGTTGTTTTTGGCTACCTTTTGATTGTGAACTAAGGATATTCTTTACACATATAGTTGAGATAAACATTGACACCCTCATAATTTTTGGCTACATAAACATCAGCCCATTTTATGTTAATTTTCTAATGCAGAACAACTTTGACGCAATCCTCTCAACTCATTTGACTGATGACAAATCCAATCTCAGTCATTATTTGATGTTCCCTCCTCCACTCACAGTTGCTTATACCTTGTTTAGATAGTTGGGGGGTTCCATGATCATTATTGATATGCTCTTTTGCTGCACCCACCGGTTACTCTGAAGGTGATGTCTTTCCTGTTGCTCCAGCCCTGGACCATAAGTATATTGTATATTCTTTTGTACAGGTGAAGGTTATTGATGGCCAATCAGCCATTCCAAGATGCATTTGTTGCTTCTAGAACAGGGGGTAGGGAAATGGGTCTGTGGCCTACCACAGACAGACAGCTGACAAGGACAAGCCTTACTAGCACGGAGAAAGGTATAGAACTGTTTAAAAACATCCAGACTAATAGGCAGCAACCTTTGAGCTCTGAGCATCCATGGTTCAGTGACTTGATTCAGGCCTCAGGTTACTGAACTTGGCTTTGAAGTCTTTTTATAACCAGGCTTAACCTAAAACAGCATGGGCAAAATGGCTTTGTTGCCTACTGCATGCTTCCTCCATGAAAATTTCTCCCACGGCACTCCCCTCAGCAGGCTGACCTCTAGAGCTCTCTTTCAAACCTTTCCTGACTTTATCTTAGACCTTGGAAATGCTTTCCTGACTTTGTATCAGACCTTGGATTGGGTCTAGATTTGTTTTCCTGTAGCTGTTTTTGCCATGTAGCACAATAAAAAATTATCTTGCTTCACCGAATGTGGCTTTACTTGTACAGTTCTTGATGCTGTGGAGTCTGGCTATCCTACCCCTACTGTTTGTGTGGCCTGGGGTTAGAGTACAGATGAGTTCTGCCTGTCATATGGCTAAATACTAAAACAAGCTAACACTCTCAAAATATAACTCATGTCCTACAATACCAGATACAACTTCATAACAACCCAAATCAAGTTTGAATTTAAAATTCTCAAATTCTCAGATCCTCAGAACTCCAAGCCAGAATATGGCAGCATTGCCACTGGTTCCTAGCCCCTGGGCAACTATTTTGTCTTTCCACCTACAGCTCAGTCTCATAGAGCAAAGGCTTCACGTGCATGCTTGTGGACATCTCAAGTTTTGCATGCAAGCTTTATCTACATTTCACCCTTACCCCTTGACACATATAGCCACTCTCTCTCTCTCTCTCTCTCTCTCTCTCTCTCTCTCTCTCTCTCTCTCTCTCTCTCTCTCTCTCTTTGGCCAGATACATGCACAACAGCATGTGGTCCATCCTCCTTGATGATGGACCCAGGAAAAAGGCCTATGCAGTCCTTGAAAGTAGACACAGTCTCTTTTGGGTTATTGAAGCAGGAATCCCGAGTACCTGCATCATACTTAGAAGAAGAAGCAGGTGAGACCAAGATAGATGTAATGCCAGACCCATAGACCCTCACTTCATGGAAAGAAGACAGCTGGAACAGGACCAGAATGAAACCCTCTAAAGCAGGGATCAACAATCTGTCATCCATGGGTTAAATCTAGTGTCTTGCCTATTTTTGTAAATAAAATATTATTGGAACACAGCCACCCCCAACTTATTTACATACTGTCTATGACTGCTTTCTCTCTATAATGGCAGAGTTGAGAAGTTGAGACAGACATGATATGGACCACAAAGATCTTATAGAATTTATTAACCTTTTCTCTAAAGCATGGTGCACATAACACATAACTCCTCTTGCCCAAGTCTAAGGCTGTTGGGGGCGGTACAGATAGTTTAATTTTAAAGTAAAGCACTTTTCCCCGTTCTCCCACTTCTAATGTTTTCCTTCTAGCAAAATTACCTTTATCTTTCATACACATAGTCAATTCTTTTGGCTTGTGAGGGAAGTCCTGATAGTCCAGTATTCAAATAAACCAAGTGGGGTTCAAGGAGTATAAGTGTTACTGGGCATTGTAGTGACTGTTCAGTTCTTTCCTGGTTAGTACTGTGCCATTTAAAGGAAATGGACAGAACACTTGAGGAAGGTGAAAGTTTAACATTTACGTAAGGCACAAGAAGAAGAAAAGAACAGAAGACGGGTTCAAGAGAAAAAGTGCTCTGCAGAGTGAGTGTCGACCAGTTAAGTAGGAAAAGAAGTACCCCTTTCAGAGTGATGCTGGGCTGGTGAAAAGGCTCACAGCAGCCCCAATCTTAGTGGCCACTGTCTTTCATATTCCCCTTAGGACATCAACTCTAAGCCATCCCATCAAATACCTGCTTGATCTCATGCCAGAAGACTGTTGTCAGTATGGGGCTTGGGAAGTGCTGTTCTGAGCTGGTGTCTAGTGGTTAACAAACTTCCGCAATTAACAGATAATGTCCAGTTACAAAGGTGCTTTGCCAAGCCCTGACCTCCTGCCTCAATCCCTCATAAGAGACACAAATCCCCACCATTCTCTATGGGTTTCTTTCTTTTATTTAGTGTAGTTTTTATTTTCAAGAGTAGTAAAAAAAAAAAACAGAACAATAGCAAATGCCAATATCACAGATGTAAGCAAAACAAAGCAAGAACATTTAAAATGATACAAGGTTTCAAAACAAAGTGATAGGAATTAGCAGTGGTTGTTATATTACAAGGTATTATCTTCAACTAAATTGCTCAGATTACCAGATGTAAGAATGGAAGATTGTTCAAACCATTAAAGAGAATAAAAAAATAATTATTAAAAAAACATTAGAAATGATGCAGGGTTTCACTAGACAAGATGGTAGGAATTCACCAATTCACCAGTTGTTTTATTGCATATTATTGTCTTCAAATCAGTTGCTCAGATTACCAGATATAAGCATGCAAAATTGGTCAAACTGTAAAAAATGTTAAGCATTAGTTATTCCTTTCAATAAACCATCAGACATCAGCAGTACAGTTATCCCAGATAATATATATCCTTCTCTATATGGGTTTCTGAGGAAGTGGAGGTTTCACGCTTTAGACTTGTAAGCTTTTGCTACTATGGGGTTATTATTTATATATTGAAAGAACATATCTTCAATAGTTTGCTCATGTTTTTCATTAGGGGAGAAGACTTTCCTATAAAAGCTACTGTATCTTGAGACAACCATCTTATTCTCAGGTACAACTGAAACTGGAAGTTTTTACTGGCTGGTAGCTAACATGGATATATTTTTTTTCAGGCATCATATAACCCTTACTAAAACAATCTAGCAAAATTTCACTCCACTACATGAGGCCTTTGTATAGATTTATATACAGTTTTTTAGCATAGATTTTTCAAATATAGATTTTAATTTGCTATTAAAAATTGAACTCCGTATCAATTTATTTATACAATCTCTATTTATGATATAAATGTGACCATCATCTGAAATAGTATGGCTATGTTGATTTGACCAGTGGGAGTTGGCTTTCCTTATGGTCTAGGTTCTGTCTTGTACAGTATATGGATTTATCTTGAAAAACCTTTCTCAGCATTATCAAAAACCCACTGTATGGTCATGCAGTGTACATTTCTTCTCTTGGCACATTCACATTTCTGACTTTTTTGGTTTCTCATATTTATTTATTTTTAACTGTCCCATGTACTAGCTTCCATGCTTACTTAATGGTGAGCTGTTGAATTATCTTTTTGTCCAAAACATACAAGCCAGTCACACCTATTACATATAAATGGGAATTAGCCTTAACATACCATTTCAGTATTAAGGAAAACTCCAAACCAAACTCACAGAACAACTAAGAACCATCCTGTTCTGAAACCTTCTCTAATAGTAAAAGGCATTTTCAGTTCAAAATTTAAAAGTTGTTGAGAGATCTGGTCATTAGAAAATAAAAACTTTTACTATATATGGTCACTGTGTCTTGGAAAGAGTGTATGTTGGAATCTATTACATTAAAAAAGACACAAAAACAAAAACTAGTATCACAGTAACTTGAAATGCAAATTATAGCACTATGTTTTGTTTTTTCTTCTTTTTTAAAAGTTTTATAAATTTTAATAAATAAATACAATGTACTCTTGTTTCATTGCCACTTCCAAAATAATCAAAACAGTGATGAAATACAAATGTAAATATTGGGATTCTCCTTTGGATTTCAGAGTCAACATTTCAGAGCTTGAAGCCCTTTGTTATAATACAATAAAAAAGAAGATATATTAACTCGGTAAGCTGGGTTGCTCAAGAATTATTCTCCTTGCAGCTCAATGCATTTCATATCTTTTAAACACATTATTTCATTTAAAGAAAGTGTTGATTATGGCAACCTGAGAATATCATTCTTCACTGGTATGGAGATGATTGCAATCATCTTTTAGTGATTAATAGTTAAAAGGGAATTTCTGATGGCTTGTAACTGGAGGATATTCATACACTGAAGAAAAACTTGTCTGAGAGTCTATATATTCACAAAATCATATAAAACCCCATTATCCAAGTGACTAATATCACACCACAGGAAACCAGCATCTGGGCATAAATGTCTTCCAGTCTATGTCATGAAATATGGAAATAGCTCAGGAGAGACACATTCTAGTTGACCTTTTCAGAATGATTTAATAAAGTTAGCTTGATACAAAAATATGAAAGGGTAATTGCTGATAAAAGCTGAACTGTGACTTCCTTCTTTCAGGTCCTCCTTGGTTTGGAAATACTTCACAGGCTTTATTAACTCGAATTTTTTTAAAAATTAGTGACATTTGCTCTTGAGACCATATTACCAACGCTGGAGTTGGGTCTTTCAGAATAAAGTTCATATCTGTTGTTTCATCCCCTTTTGGCAGTCACCTTAATAATTAGGAAAATATGTTTTTGGATACTTTTTAAATGAAATTTATTGGTACATTTTAGATACACATACTGACCATATTCATCACAGGGGATTTGTACCTGTATATGTTATATACCCTCTCCTCCCTTCAACCCATCTTCCCCTCCCTATACACAAAGTTTTGTTTCCATTTTAGTTCGTTTTTTAATCAATTTTTTTCCTTTTTCTTCATTCCTTTCTCCCTTCCCCCACCCTAGTTCTTCTTTCCTTTTAAAGAACTTCTTCCCATTTCATAATATCTATTGTACATGTTGGTCCTAATTTCATTCTTTCAGTTTCTCACACCAGGGAGACAATGTGATGTTTACACATGTGAGTCCGGTTTATTTCACTTGAGGGTATGGTCTCAAATTGCATCCATTTACCTAGAAATGCCTCAAATTTATCCTTCTTTACAGCAGAATAGTACTTTATCATATAAAAATAACACATCTTCTTTATCCATTCCTTAGTTGATGGGCGTTTGGATTGTTTCCAAGATTTAGCTATTATAAGCTGCTATAAATATGAGTGCATATATACCACTGTGGTATGATGTTTTTAATTCTTCCAGGAGGATACCCAGAAGGGGAATAGTTGGGTCACATGGGACCTCTGATCCTAGCTTTTAGAGGAATCTCTATACTCATTTCCACATTGGTTGCACGAGCCTAAACTCTCGGAAACAATGGAAAAGGGTTCTTTTCCCCTACAGCCATTCCAGCATTTGTTATCGGTTGCTTTCTTAATGACAGCCGTTCTGTCTGGAGTGAGGTGGGTTCTCAGCACTGTTTTCATTTGCATCTCTCCAATAACCAGTAATGTTGAAAATTTTTTCATGTATTTATTTGCCATCTGTATTTCTTCATCTGAGAAGTGTGCATTCGTCTCAGACGCCAGTTTTGGGTTGAGTCTTTGAATTTGGGGAATCTGACTTTTTTCAGTTCTTTATATGTCCTAAATATAGATTCTTTGTCTGAAGGATGACTGGTTATTTTCTCCCCCATTCTGTGGGTTGTCTTTTCATTCTGTTGATTTCTTTTGCTGTGCAAAATGTTTTTAATACTATAAGAGCCCAGTTATTGATTCTTTGTATTATTTCCTCTGCAATCTGAGTTTTGTTCATGAAATCTTTGCCTTTACCTATGTATTCAAGAGTTCTGCCTATTCTCTCTTCCAGAAAATTTAGTGTTTCTGTTCTAATATTTAAGTTTGGGATCCATTTCTGTTTTAGTTTAGTGCATGGTAATAGACATGAGTCTAGTTTTAGTCTTCGGCATGTGGAAAGCCAGTTTTTCCTACACCACTTATTAAAGCAGCTGTCTTTCTTCCAGTGAACATGTTTGGCTGCTTTGTCAATGATAAGGTGGCTTGGTGTCTTTGGTGTTTCTGCATCCTCTAATCTGTTCCATTGGTCTTTATGTCTGTTTTTCTGCCATTACCATGCTATTTTTGTTACAGTGACTGTGTAGTATAATTCCAAGTCCAGAATTTAATGCCCACTTGCCTTGCCTTTGTTGCTGAGAACTGTTTTTGCTATTCTAGGTTTCTTCTGGTTCCAAATGAATTTTACGAACTTTTTCTCTAGTTCTGTGGTATCTAATAATATTTTAATTGGGATTGCATTGAATCTGTATAACAATTTGGGGAGTATGACCATTTTTACTATGTTGGTTCTTCATATTCATGAGCAAGGGATATCTGTCTATTTTCTGATATCCTCCTTAATCTTTTTCACAGTACTATAATTTTCAATGTATAGATGTTTTACTTCCTTTGATAGATTGATTTCTAAATGTTTCATTTTTTGGATATTATTACAGAGTGTAGTTTCCCTAGGTTCTCAGTGAGTTTGTTGTTTGTGTATAGTAAAGATAATGATTTTTGAGTGCTCATTTTCTATTCTGCTACACTACTGAATTTTCTTATTAAATCTATCTTTTCTTATTAAATCTTTTGGTGGAGTTTTGGGGGTCTTCTAAGTAGAGTATCATGTTATCAGAAAATAATGATAATTAAAATTCTTCCTTTCCTATCCTTACTCTGTTTATTTCTCTGCCTTGTTTAATTGCTCTGGCTAATGTTTCCAAAAGTATATTGAACAGGAGTGCTGATAGTGGACATCCTTTCTTTCTTGCTGATTTTAAATTCAAAGCTTTCATTTTTTGACCATTTAATATGATGCTGACTATTGGTTTGCCATAGATGGCTTTTTATCAGATTGAAGTAAAAACCATCTGTTCCAATTTTCTGTAGGTTTTCTTTTTATCATGAATGAATGTTGGGCTTTCTCAAATACTTTTTCTGCATCTATTGAGATGATCATGTGACTTTTGTCTTTAACTCTGTTAATATGGTGTATTGCATTTAATAATTTGTGTACATTGTACCATCCCTTCATCCTGGGGATGAATCCTACTTGGGCATGGTGTATAATCTACTTTAAGATTTGCTTCAGGGCTGGGGATGTAGCTCAGTGGAGTAAGTGCCTGCCTGGCAAGTGCAATGTCCTGAGTTTGATCCCCGGTACTGTTAAAACACTAAAAAACAAGATTTGCTGCATTGTTTGCCTGTATTTTCTTTTTTAGTTGGGTTCTTCTTTGATTTTGGTATCATGGCAATACTTGCTTCTAGGAATGATTTTGGAAGTGATATTTCTCTTTCAAGTTCTTTAAAGAGTTTCAGCATCAGTGGCACTAGATCTCTAAATTTCTAGTAGAATTCAACAGTGAATCCATCAGGTCCTGGGCTTTTCTTTGTGGTAGCTTTTTAATTACATTTTCAATTTCATTGTCTGACATTGGGTTATTTAGAATATTTATATCTTCTTGATTCAGTTTTGATAATTCATATGTGTCTAGGAATCTGTCCATATTTTGTGTTTTCCATCTTATTAGTATACATGTTCTTAATATAATTATTAATTATAATTATTGATGATCTGGATTTTTGCAGGAGCCATTGTGATTTTAACGTTTTTATTCCTCATTGCTTAAATTTGAATCTTTTCTTTCCTCTTTTTGATAAGGTTGACTAGGGTTTTATCAATTTTATTTAATCTTTCAAGGAATCAACTCTTCATTGATTTTTTGTATTTTTCAGTCTCCACTGCATTAATTTCTGCTCTAATCTTTATAATTTCCTGTTTCTATGAGCTTTGAGTTTGATTTTTTTCTTCCTTTTCTAAGAGTTTGAGTTTCAACATCAAGTTGTTTTTTTGAGCTTGTTCTATTTTCCTGATGTGCAAATTCATCACCATAAAATTCCCTTGTAGGACTGCTTTCATTGTGTCCCATAAGTTCCAGTATTTTGTATTATCATTATCATTTAATTGTAGAAACTGTCTAATATCCTCTTTAACTTCATCTGTGACCCATTGGTTGCTCAGGAGGGTGTTACTTACTTTCTATGTATTTATGAAGTTTCTATGGTTTCTTTTGCTATTGATTTCCAATTTTATTACACTATGGTCTGATAATGTGCATGCCTTTTCATTTACTTAAGCATATTCTCTGGATGAATCTGTGGTCTCTTTTGGAGAATATACCATGTGCAGCTGAGAAGAATGTGTATTTTGACGTTGTGGGGTGGAATACTCTGTAGACATCTACTGAGTCCATTTGTTCACAGGTTTTACTAATTCTTATATTTCTCTGTTGATTTTTTGTCTAGTTGACTTATCTAATTTTGAGTGTGGAGTATTAAGATCATCCATTACAATTACGTTGGTACTTATTTGATTTTGCATGTCTGTTTGTATTTTTTATGTAGTTGGTTGCAATATTATTTGGTGCACATATATTCATAATTGTTATCTCTTCTCCTTGGAGTCTTCCATTAACAAGTATGCTGTGACCTTCTTTGTCTTTTTTGGTCAGTCTTGGCTTGAAATTCACATTGTCTGCCAATCAAATAGCTACCCCTGCTTTTCTCTGGACCCCTGTGACATGGAGTATTGTTTTCCATCCTTTCAGTCTATAAATTTCTTTTTGAGTTAAATGTGTTTCTTGAATGCAGCATATTGTTGAATCTTGCTTACAGATCCCCTCTGCCAGTCTGTTTCTTTTGATTGGTAAATTGAGACCATTTAAATTGAAGGTTACAACACAAATGTATTGGCATATCTGTCTTGTATTATTTTCTTGTTAGTTCACTATATTTCTTCTTTGCTTAATTACTTGCCCTGTTTAGTGGCTTCTTTCTATTGGCATTTCTGTGAGTGTGGTCTTCATTTTCTCTTTCTACTATATCCTTCAGAGCATTCTGAAGAGCTAGTTTTGTGGTCATGAATTTCCTTAGTTGTTCTTCATCATGGAAGTATCTTATTTCTCCATCAATTTTAAAAGATAGCTTTGTAGGATACATCAATTTGCGTTGGAGGTTTTCTTTTAGGGTTTGAAATACCTCACTTCAAGCTCTCTCTGATTTGAGGGTTTGTGTTGAGAAGTATGCTGTGATTCCAATGGGCTTTCCTTTTTAGGTAATTTGTTTCTTTTCTCCAACTGCCTTTAATATTCTGTTTTTGTGATGAATTTCTGCAATTTTCATTATTATATGCCTTGGTATAGACTTATTTTGGCCATGGCTATTTGGAGTTCTATATGTTTCATTTATTTATATGTCAATTTTTTTCCGTGTTTGGGAAGTTTTCTGTCATTATTTCTGTGAAGAGATTTTTTTATGGCTTTTGCACTGTCTCTAGCTTTCTCATTGACTCAAATCAATCTTATGTTGCTCTTATTTACTTTATCTTGTAACAGTTGGATTGGGTTTTCATGGTCTCTTGCTCTTTGTAAGATTTCTTTCTTTTCATGGTTGCTAGCTGCACTTCTGTCTTCTGGATCTGATATTTACCAGGCGTGGTGGCACATGCCTATAATCCCAGCACTAAAGAGGCTGAGGCAGGAGGATTGTTGTGAGTTTGAGGCTAGCCTGAGCTACAAAGTAAGCTCAAGGCCAGCCTGAACTGCATAGAGAGACCCTGACTCAAAAAAAAAAAATAGTTCTGATATTCTATCCTCATCTTTGTTCAATTTGTTGCATGTGCTTTCAATGGACATTTTAATCTCTTGGACTTCTATTTGGGTATGTTTCATGGATCCATTTCATCTTTTTCCTCTGATGGAAATTTATGGTTTCCATTGTTTTCCTAAGCTGTTCTTTTTTTTTATCTGTATTTACTCTAATATCTTTCATTTTGAATATCATCTGTTTTTGTATCTTAAGATTATTTTTTTCTACAAGCTTTTCCATTTGTGTTTTTTCACTTGTCTTACTATCATTTCAGAAAGTTCCAGTGCTTACTTCTGATTCCCTCTCATTATGCTCTGGACATGTACTGGGTCAATTAGGGGTCTGAGGTTGTATTTTGCTTCATTGCCTTGTCATTTTCTATTTTATTTTGTTTTCTGTGTTAATGGTTGTGAATTTTTTGTTATGTCTAGCTTTATCACTAGTACTGAGCCTTCCCTAGATGTCTCTTCTTCAGAGATATCTTCTAGAAATGGTGATTTTTTTTTCTATCCCAGGAACCTACCTTCCAAATTTGTTAAGGATGAAAAGTTGCTATTTGGCTCAGCAACCAGTCCTTTGGTACTGGACTATGGTGCTAATTATGGCTCCATACAATCACAATGTTATCATACAAAGAGAAAAACTGATTATAACATACTGACTAAACTAGAACAGCTGGCAAACACAATAGCATCATGTACAGACTAGCTATTGATAAATTGTGGCAACTATTGACCTGATACCTTTACCCATAGGAGTACATTCTATGGTTATATAACAAAATCCAGCATATACCAGGAACTTGTATCCAGTGGTTTTCCTCTTTGATTTTACTGTTGGGTAAGTGGGTGTTAATATGGATAGGGGGATATATAAAGAGATGAATGAGGTCAAATATAGTAAATATAGCATAGCAATTTCACAGATAACCACAGAGATGATGACCATAATAAAAGACATTCTTAGTTGCATCATGCTTCTGTGTTTTCTCATTTTCTATTCTGTTGTTTATTTTCTTTCTCTAGTGAGGCTGTAAATTGCTTATAGTAGGTAACTTTATCACTAGTATTGAGATATCTTTGGGAAATGACTACTTTTCTGAGATGTCTTCTAAGCATAGTTGGGTTTTAGCCTTTGTGTCTGTCCCAGGATCCTGACTTTTCTTTTATTAGGGATAAAATGTTGCAGTCTGTATGGCTTAGCACCCAGTTCTTTGGTACAAGTCTGTAGTATTATGACCATCAGACCCTGTAGGTATAAACCTACAAGGAAGATCAATTCACCACTACACCTATGTGATCTTTGCTAAAGTAATACAATAAGTAACAACAGTAACATCAAAAATACTAGAAAATAACAAGTTGTGATGACTAATAATTTGCTACCTTCAGCTGTCAGTACAAGATTTATTGTTATATAACAAAATCAAACACAATCAGAAAATTATATGTAATAAACAATCACTCCATGGAGTGACTTTATTTTGTAGATAAAAATAAAAGGGAAAAGGGGAAAAGTAAAGGTGAAAAATAAATTAGAAACAATGCTGAGGGACAAAGGAAAATTACCCAAGCCTCAGCAAACTAGTGAAGAAGATAGACAGGAAGAAAAGAAGGTGAGAAGAAAAAGATGAGCAAAACAAAACCAAAAAAAACCCTAAATGCAATGTTTACACTCATGGAAAAACAAAATCAACTTTTAAAAGAACAAAAAAGACAATAGTAAAGAATAAAACAAATTTCTCTTTGATTTCAACCTTATAATTATCTTCTGTGGGCTATAATTTTGTGGTAGTGTCCAATACAAGGCATTACTCTTCCTTCTCTCATTAGTAGACTAGAAATCCGATCCCTGCTGGATCATTCCAGCAAGTGACAGTAGGATTAAGATGGGATGCTGGTTTGGAGCTTTCAAATCCATAGAAATTCAGGCCAAATCTGCACTCTGGTCATGAGGGTGGGGCCTAAGTCATTTAGTTTATAACGCTCTGTGTGTCTCTTGCCAACCTGACCATGGCAAACTCATCATGGACATCTCCTGTGGATATCACTCACTCAGCCACTGTAGGAGTTTAACACTGGAAGCCTCAATATGAAGCCAACCCATGGCTTCTCTGAGCCCCAGGTTCAGTTAACCCATCCCTAAAATGGCATTCAACCAGACACCTTCTCCAGGAGATACGGGAAATTCTTGGGCTGGAGTCATTCACCAGCTGTTGTAGTGCACAGCATCCACTGCTTCATTCCGCTGGTGCGCTTCTCCCTGAAGTCCTCTGGAGTCACGGGCTTTTATTTTCTGTAGGTTCAATCTTCCTTTCTCCCACCATGAGCCAAGAGTCAGGGAGAAAGTGCAGACTGAGATTGTCCCCTTCTTTTCTCTGCATTGTGGTCTGATTCATTTTACTGTAGGCTACATTTTCCCTTTAGATCATTCCTGCATCCCAGGAATCCAATTCCTTCCTTCTTTTCTTCCTCAGGTTGTTATTTTTCCAGCATTAGATTCTGTATCTTCGAGAAGCTGATTTATTGCTGCATGCTGCTGCACTGTCTTCCTGTAAGTCCCCCCAAATGATTGCAGTATTGCATCGGAAGTGTTTATGCTATGGATTTTCTGCTTAACTTTCTATTTGGAACATTTTCAAATATAAATAATTTCCAAAGAATAGTGAAACAAATATTCTAGGTTACATTTTTTGTATGGTCATATGCTTTTAATACAACAGCTAAACATCTAAAACTGTCACAGGCATGTCTTTTCTCTTTCTGCATTCTGAATTCAATGTGGAGCAAGTCCTATGCTGGTCAATATATACCTAGGTTCTTACTATCATTTTCTCTGTCTTCAACTGCAGGAATAGTTCCATTTTCCTTTTGTTGTCATTGATCCCTTTAGGACTGTTTAACATGGTATCATATGAATGTTCTTATTTCCACATATTTTACCTATTTATCTTGTTTATTTTCTATATCACCCATCATTCTGTGCATTTCATGAAGACAAGAGATTTGTACATTGTTCACTTTACAAAGTCTATCACATATTACTTTCTGAAGAAAACTTTTCAGAATGAATAGCACGTTTTCTTAGGGTCATTAAAATATCAAAACCCTCAAGCTAGTAATGTCTGCAGGTCTCAGGATATTTTTCATTTTAGAAGAATAATTACTTTATCAGAATCCCAGATAGAAATCTAAGAAGTGAGTCCCTCACTGGATCAGAACTAAGGTCAGATCTTATCAAGTGATAAGCCTGCAGTTTCATAATACACTACAGCTTTCTGGTATCCCACAGTCCTTGGTGTCAGAGTCTCAGTTCATTGCTGTTATAACCTGCTGCCTTCACACTGGAAACATCTCCTGGCAAAAGAATTATCCCTTTCTAGAGATATACACTGATCAGGTCAGACTTAATACCTTCTTTCCACCAGAGTCCTCATTCAGCAACATAACCATTTATCTGCACTCATATCTTAAAGAATGAGAGGATTGATCTCAGATTTTTCTTTTAGTCAGTGAAGACAATTCAAATAGGATTTAGCAGCACAGCAGGAATTTTCCTGAGTAATCTCTCTTCTTTTTTTATTTTTAATTTTATTAGTACATGTTTGCAGTTCACAATCATCTTTGGAAGAGGTTATATGTACACACCACAGTTTGTTTCTTTTTTTAACCCCCTTTCCTTTCCTTTCCTTTCCCCACCTTTCTCCTTCTCCAATTCCTCTATCTCTTTTTTATTCTTGCTGACCTTACTAACCTTAGCTCGCGTTATAGTTTATGATGTTTACATTAACTGAGGCTTTTAGGCCCCTACACATGCCATATCCTTATTTTACATTTTTCTCCTTCTCCTCCTCATGCCTGGTGCTTTTCCCCTTGGGCCGCTTCCCCATAGCAAAAGATCCATCTCCTGGTTCCCTTCTATTCATCTTGTATTATTCTCTTTGTTTGTAGTTTGCCTCATAAAAATGAGAGGTATCACGTGGTGTTTAAGTGTGTGTGTCTGGTTTACTTCACTCAACATTACATTTATCAAGCCTGTCCATTTTCCTATCAACATCTCAAATTTGTCATTCTTTATGGTAGACTAGTATTCCATTATATATAGATACAGTTTCTTTTTCCAGTCATCTGTTGGTGGTATGCTGTTTCCAGCATTTAACTATTATATGAGTTGTGCTAATATAAACATTGGTATGCATATATCACTGCCACATGATATTTTAAGATCTTTAGGTAGATACCCAGCAGGGGGATGGCTGAGTCTTGTGGAATTTCTAATTTCATTTCTTTGAGAAATCTCCATATTTATTTCCGTAATGATTGTACTACTTTACATTTCCATCAACAATGAAAGAGGGTTCCTTTTTCAAAATAGCCTCACCAGCATTTGATATTGTTTGATTTCTTGATGATTGCTGCCATTCTTCCTGGAGTAAGAGTAGAGTTGTTTTAATTTGCATTTTTCAAATACCATAGATGTTGAGAGCATCTCTTCATATATTTGCTAACCACTTGTATTTCTTCCTCTGTGAAGAGTTTGTTCATTTTTCTTGACCATTTATGGACTGGGTCTTTAATTTTAGGTGACTTAATTTGGAGGATGTTCTTAATATATTCTAGATATTAATCCTCTGAGGAGCAGCTATCAAAAAGTTTCTCCTATCCTATAGGTTATCTCTTCACTCTACTGGTTCAGAATTATGTTGTACAGAAACTTTTTAGTCTGATATAATCCCATTTCTTGATTCTTGCTGTTATTTTTTGTGCAGTGGAGTTTTTGTTTAGAAAATCCCTTTCCATATTTCCAACTGTTTTACCTATTTTATCTTCCAGTGGGTTTAATAGTTCTGTTTTAATGTTTAGATCTTTGATCCATCTTGATTTTAATTTATTCCTTGGTGACAGATAAGGATCCGTTTTCTATCTTTTGCACCCAAATAATAAATTTTCCCAGAACCACTCGTTGAATAGGCTCTCTTTCCTCCAATTTTACACTTTTGGCCCTTCTGTCAAAGATCAAATAGCTGAATGTGTATGGGGAAGTTTCTGTATCCTCAATTCTGTTCCACTGATCCCTGTATCTGTTTTAATTCCAGTACCATGCTGTTTTTATTACTAATGCTTTATACTATAGCTTAAAGTCAAGTATTGTTCTGCCTCCTTGCTTTGCTCTGTTGCCCAGAATTGCTTGTGCTCTTCTGAGTCTGTTCCAGCTCCATGTCCTGATATTTTTGTTGCTATCTATTGACCTCACTGCTTTTCTCTGTGTTTTTAGCTGTGTGCTAGTCATTGTTTCTGTCAAGAGTATTCTTTACGTATTTTCTCTAGTGCTGATTTAGCTCTCTTATATCTTATGAGCTGTTCTTTTTCCAAAATAAGAGGTACTTTATTTTTTCATCTATTTTGAAGGATAGCTTTGCTGGGGAAGTTAATCTGGGTTGGAAGTTATTTGCTCTTAGGGCTTGAAATACTTCACTCCAAGCTATTCTGGCCTTTAGGGTTTGTTGCTGTCCCTCGCTCTGAGTGTGATGACAGATTTAGTAGACAGGTTCATTGGCATGAAACTGTCCACTGAGTCAGGATTACTCCTGTGCAATCAAATCAGCCATAGCAGTAGCAAAGTAATCCATTACAGTGGTATCTATCAGGGCTAGCTGAAAAATAACACACCTTGAGACCCTGTTTTGGGTCTCCCTTTAGCCTAAAGAAGAAATATGCAGTTACCATGTAAGCATCATAATAACCTAAGTCTTTACCTACATTTAATGTGCAATAAATGTGATGGCTATGCCTCCTCTAATGGTGAAGAACAGCATTCAACAGTAACTCTATACTATTGGTTACTTAAAGTCCAGGAGGTTGGGGAACAGACAGATATTGCCAGAGTGTGAAAAGGAAGAAAAAAAAGGAAAGGGACTTTAAAAAAAAAAGTCCTCTGTTCTGTGGTATAGGAAAGAGGTAAAGGATCCTAATGATGGTAAAGGTATGGTACATATTTAGAAGGGTATAACAGAGAAAACTGGGTACAGAATTGGTAGTGGAAACGAGGATGGGAAAAGATGCTATGATTGATGTAAGTATTAGAAAAAAGTTAAAGAGAGAAAAGTGAAAAGGGGGAGAGGAAAGAAAAGAAACATTGAGAATAAATGAGACACAGGAGAAAACAAGCCAAATGGAGAGACATAGGTAAAAGCAGGAAGAGTACAAGGGACAAGGGAGGATTCCCTCCCCCCCTATAAACTATATTGGGAGAAAAAACAAGAAGAGAAGCACACATACGCAGACATACTCATCAAAGAAAAAAGCTAAAATAATAGAATAAAATGGAAGAAACAGCAAAGAATAAAGACAGTACAATCAAATAAAGAATAATAAAAGTACATTTTCTGTTGTTTAGAACGTGTGGCTCTTTTCCTCAGCCTAGGGTGCAGGAGCAGACCTCGAGCCAGGACATGTCTCTGTTCAGGCTAGAAGACTGAAGTGCCCATCTGCTGCCCCCAGATCAGTGCCGGGTATAGAGATCTGCTTACAGTTGTCTCCTAGAGGACCTTAGCTTCCTGTTTTGAAACAAATGTGAACATAAATCTTACAGAATTTTCCATAATTGCACAACTACATTTATTATATAAGATTTAATATTCTGAAGAGTCTGTACAGTCCATAGCAACAAAGATTTGTTGGTATGTATAACAAGTAGAGCGTGGCCCTGGATACAGTGAGACAGAAAACAGTGTTTGAGAGTTAGAGTTCAAAAACAAAATGAAGCATGTAACATCACAGGTACCTGGAACAAGGAAAGAGTTATTTAAACAGCTACTGCTGTACAGTGATCGCCTATACAAGCTGCTAGCTATGCCTCAGTTGAGCCTACAGCAATATCAGATGGCAGGTTGGCATCATTCCAAAGAGATTCATGTGAGGAACAAATTAAATTCAAAAGAATGGATTAAAATGAAGTCTATTAACTTATACAGAAAACTAATACAGCAAATGTTACTAAAATGACAGTCCCAGGAAACCTATCAACAGTCTAACTATAGGTGTATATCCAAAGGAAATGAAATCAGTATTCAGAGACATCTGCACTCCTGTAATCATTGAAACACTATTTACAATAGCCAGAAATTAAACCAACTTGCATATCTATCAACAGATGGACAGATAAAATGTGGCATATAAAAAACAGAATATTATTCACCCATAAAAATAATAAAACATTATCATCTGTGACAACATAAAGGAACCCCAAAGACATTATTTTATATAAGATGAGCCAGATAAAGACAAATATTGATATGTGGAATCTAAAAAAAGTTGATCTCACAAAGTTCAGAGTAGAATGGTGGTCATCAGAGGCTGGGGAGGATAAAAAAATAGAGGGGGAAAAAGTTGGTCAATAGTTACTAAATTATGATTAGACAGAAGCATTAAATTCCAATGTTTTATTGCATAGTAGAACAAGTGGTCAACAATAATGTATATTTCAAAATAGCTAGAAGAAATTTTAAGTGAAATAAATCAGATCCATATGTGTAAGCATCATATTGTTTCACTAGTGTGAAAAACTGAAAGAGTAACTGAAATCCAAAATGTACAATACATATTGAGAATTGGGAAGATCAGGGTCTTACTTGTCTAGAATTGGAAAGGGCCACTAGTCAGTCTTTTGATTAAGATTTTTCTTTTCCTTTCTTCTTTTTATTCCTCTCTCTGTCTCCCACGCCCCCCCCACACACAAAACTCCTTCAAGAAATCTTTGAAAATTAGAAGTCCTATACCCAAAAGGAACTAAGTCTTGGAGTTACAGAGGTGCTATATACAAAAGGCAGTAAGTCATAAGAACCACAGCCCATCCCCAAAGAAAACCACAGTCCCAGAATAACTGGCACTTTACATAGTCTCCTTGTGCTTCATTTTTCCTAATCTGTAAAATAATAATAATGATGACAATAATGATAATAATAATAATAATTGCATCTGCCTCAAGGGATAATTTTGAGGATAAATAAATGCATGTGAAGCCTGTGACACACTGTAAGTACTGAACAATTGTTAGTTACCATTTCTTTCAACGGTGGTCCAGTTCTAGTTACTCAGTTCTTCTAGTTCTCATCAGTCCATCGCCAGATGTTCAGACAGAAGCTAAACCAAGTCAAAAGCCTGGGAAGTATGGGGAGGGTCATGGGTAATAGCCCTGGAAAAATCATCATCCCTGCATGACCTTGTACTTATACTGAAGTCCCTAGGACACATCCCTGTGTTCTTTGTGAGCCCAGATTGACTTTAAATGGCTCGGGGACTGACATTTCCAGAAATATGATCAATGTCTTTTAGAAAATCTTGAAAACTTATATGTTAGACTTCAGGGAGGTGTCTCAGCTGTCGCAGGAGTTGAGCCGCTTTGCCAACTCTCTGAGACAGGAATTAAATCAGGCTCTAAAGCCTACCCTGGAGGAGAGCAGACCACATGTGCTCTGCTGTGCTGTGCTATGCTGTGCTCCTGTCCTTGACTTCCAAGCTGAGAGATCCTCAGAAATGGCCTAGAACCCTATGACATGACATAAAGGCAGGCTTCCTCTAGGTGGCCTCCCTTTCTGTAGGTGTAATATGGTTAGGCACAGAGAGAAAAGAGGCAGGTATAAATGAGATTCTCATAGGGAAAGCCTTACCCCAGGGAGAGTTTTGCAGTTATATTTCCTCTGATGTACAAGGTTCCGTGAGATCTTGTCCCAGGACTTACTGCTTTGCTCTTCTGAGTCAAGGCCTAGTTAGAATTTCCTCCATCCTTTGGAAACCAGGCAATCTTCAGTTAAATAGAACCTACCTTGGGAAACTTTCTCACTACAAATTTGTTGAAAATTCATAAACATGTAGCCACTACATACAGCCATATATTGCTTTAATAAAATCAGGGAATTGGAACCCAGATAAGAGAGATCTATGACAGTATCTCCAGGAATAGAGTCCAATCAGGTGGTTCCCTGGCCTCCATTGTCCACGCTCCTTCCCTGAGGTGCAGTTGTTCTCTTTTGGCATGGGGCACCTACTCTAACTTGCTATGACTTTAAGCCTGAGATCAGCCTCCACATGTGTGTCACAGATGCCATTTTCCTAAATGTACCTTTGCTCCAGTTTTTTAAAGGTATTATGGAATCAACATTGTGTCCTTGGATTCAAAGGTTAAAAAAGAACCACTGTCCTTTTATTCCTGATCTCATACCTCTCCTGCTGGTGGGAGCCACATGCAGGGCAAGAGGATCTGCTATGCTCCCTATGAAAAGTTGTTGCATGTCAGTTGAGACATGGAACTGGAATTTAGGTTTCCCATGAAAATGAACAAGATTCTTGCCAGTGAGTCTTTCCCAGGTGAGCTGAGTTAAACTTCCAAAGCAATTTTTTCTCTTCCTGTCTCCTTTGTACTGTCGGTCCCTGGGGGCTTGTACGGTCTCCTTTCTCTGTTGCAGCCCCTTTGAGTTCATATTACGGTAGGGAAAGGAGGACAGACCAGCCAAGTACTTGAGGCTTCTAGAGGAGGAAAAGTGGATAATTCTGGTGGACTATAGCAAGGTCATTTCCCCCACATCAAATTATAGAAGATTTGGGTTGGCCCCTCCCTTTCTAGGGTCAGCCACGGAGCAGGACTCAATATACACTTCATCAGGGATTAATCAACTACTAGGTACAATCAATTAAAAAAAAGAAAAACACAGTTGATTTTCTCAATCAGATAAAAGCTATTTATGACAAACCTATTGCCAGCATCATACTAAACAGGAAATAAACTGAAAGCTCTTCCTTTAAAACCAAGAACAAGGCAAAAATATTCACTATCACCACTTCAAGATTGGTCAGATTAATTAGGCAAGAAAAAGAATTAAAAAGAATACATATAAAAAGGCAGAAATCAAACTATCTTTATTTGAAGATAACAATAATTCTCTACATAGAAGACCCTAGATCTTTCATGAGAACACTACTAGAACTAAAACAATTCAGCAATGTAGCAGGATATGAAATCAATACATAAAAATAAGTAGCAGTCCTGCACACCAACAATGAACCCACCAAAAAGGAAATTTTCAAAAATACCACTCACAGTAGCTTTAAGAAAAATAAATACTGCTGGGGATATAGCTCAGTGGAATAAGTGCTTGCCTGGCAAGCACAAGGTCCTGAGTTCAATCCCCAGTACCGCAAAAAAAAAAAAAAAAAAAAGAAAAATAAATACTTAGGAAATAACCTACCCAAGAAAGTAGAGGATCTATGAAAACTATAGAACTCTGAAAAAGGAGAGCAAAGAGGAGATCCTGAAATGAAAAAATATTCTCTGTTCCTGAATAGACCAAAGCAACCTTGTCAAAATGGTTCAACTGACTGATATATAGATTTAGTGCAATTCCAATTAAATTACCAACAGCATTCTTCACAGAACTAGAAAAAATAATCCTAAAATGTATATAGAATCAGGAGAGACCCATAATAGCCAAAACAATCCTGGGCAACATGAGCAAAGCAAAAGACCTCACAATACTAGATTTCAAGTTATATTACAAAGCTACAGTGATAAAAAAAACATAGTATGTAAACAAAAACAGAAATGTGGACCAATGGAATACAATAGAAGATTTGAGAACAACCCTAGGCACATTCAGCTATCTGATCTTTGAGAAGATCGCCAAAAACATATGTTGGAGGAAAGATAGTCTCATTCCGGGAAATCGTTCTAGAAAAACCAGTGACCAATGCAGAAGACTGAATCTAGACCAATATCTCTCGACATGTACTAAACTAAAAGCAAAATGAATCAAAGACCTAGATGTTAAAAGAGAAACAATTAATCTGCTGGAAGATGAAATAGGTCAACCTCTTGAAGATACAAGCATAGGTTTTTTTAATAGAGCCCCACTGCACAAGAAATAACATCAAGAATCAACAAATGGAATTATATCAAGTTAAAAAGCTTCTGCACAACAAACAAAACAATAGAGTGAAGATACAAGCTCCAGAATGGAAAAAATTTTGCCTGCTACTTTTCAAACAGAGGACTAGTACCTAGACCAGTGGTGGTGAACCTATGGTACATATGCCACAACGGGCACACAGAACCCCTGTTGTTGGTTTGTAAGCCAAGTGTATGAGCTGTTTTCTCTAAACTGAAACTTCAGCATTTGGGTTTAATTCTAGTGTTGGAACTTTGTGAAAAGCAAGTGGGCTTGGGGTTGTAGTTTGGGTACTCAGTTTCTAAGGGTTTGCCATCTCTGACCTAGACTATACAAAGAACTCAAAAATATTAGTCTGACCCAAAAAAGGCTCAATCAAAAAATAAGCAATAGACACTTTTCAAAAGAAAGATTACAAATATGTATACCTGAAAAAAATGTTAGACATCATTGGCCATCATTTGCATTTATTTTAATGCAAATTAAAGCAACATTAAGATTCTATCTTACCAGGCATGGTGACTCAGGCCTGTAATCCCAATCCTTGGAAGGCTGAGGCAGGAAGGCTGCTATGAGTTCAAAGCCAGCCTGCATTGCATAGCAATACCCTGTCTCAAAAAAACAAAACAAAAAACTTTTAATCTTACTCCAGGAAGAACAGCTATCATCAAGAAATAAAATAATAACAAATGCTGACAGGGCTCCTGGGGAAAAAGGAACCCTTCTACACTGTTGGTGTCAATGTAAACTAATACAAACATTGTGGAATCAGCACAGATTCCACAAAAAACTAAAAATAGAAATTTTATTCAACCTAGTTTCCCCTCCTCACTTCGTACCTCCCTGAAAGAGTTGAAGACATATTACATTATGTTGGTGGCTTGCATCTAGATGCTCCCCTAACTTTGTGCAGTCTTAGATGGGGCTCTTTTCAGAGGTGGCTCAATCTAGAATGTGTGATGCTAGGACTAAGGGTGTCTGATTAATTAAACAGTCCGCTGATTGGTTTGGCATAGTTCTGGCTAAGATTAAGAGTGTGAGTGCCCCACCCACTCTGAGACTGGCAGCCTGCAGACAATACAAGGGGCAGAAAGATGCTAATCCAGGCCCTCTTTTGTTGCTTTGCTGTGGTCTGCCTGTCATGAACTGTCCTCCTCTGTGGAGCCCCCCTGCCTTGGAGCCACTGACTGTAGACTGAAATCTCTACAAAATTGTGAGCCAAAAAAAACTGTGAGTCAAGTAAACCTTTCCTCTAAGTCTGGGTGTCAGAATTTTGTTTCAGCAAAAAGAAAATTGACTAAGTCACAATGATACATATATATATATACCCATGTTTACAGCATCACAACTTATAATAGTTAAATCTTAGAAGAGGCCTTTATACCCATTTCCAGATGAATAGATAAAGACAATGGTGATATTTATACACAATGAGGTATAATTCAACAATAAAGAAGGGTAAATTTGAGGCATTTGTGGGAAAATGGATGAACCTTGAGACTGTAATGTTAAGCGCAAAAAATCAGACGCATAAGCACAAATCACATGGTTTATCACATGCAAATATCACATAATATCTTATATGAGAAACTGAAAGTGTAAATAATTTAAGGAGCAAAATAAAAGATACATAATATGAAACAGGGAGATACTCCTTCACAATGGAAATGGTACTAGAGAAGGAAGCCTGGGGAAGGGAAAGGAGGGCAAGCAGAAGGATTGGGATCCCTTCATCTCCATGAAGAATGTAATCATTATGTACAGCACACATGTATTAATAAACATTAAAAAAGAACTGCTGAGTTCTGGGCTTGGACTGTATACTGGGTTGGAGGTTTTTCAGAAGTTTACCAAGAGACACTGACACCAGAATGCTTAGCCTTTGAGTGCTGCCCACAGTTACTCTTGTTCCTCACCAGCAGAGCTATCGGCATCATCGTTCCCCGGAGAGACAGGTTGCTGTTGTGTCTCTGAATTATTATTTTTTCACTAGATCCTTGTTATGGTTTCTGTCTAGATGTCCCCCCAAAACCTCATGCAGTCATGGGGCAGCTTCTAGAATGTGTGATTGATTCATGGTCCAGTGCTGAGATTATGGATGTGAGCGCTCCACCCACCCTGGGGCAGGGCATCTGCACACAGTGTGAGGGAGGGAAAGGGGCTTGCTCCTGCTCCTCACTTTTTGCTCTTGTTTCTTTTGCTGTTTTCCTCTGCTATTAACATTGCCCTCTACCAATGTGCCACTCTGCCTTGGAGCCAGCTGACTATGTACTAAAACGTCCACAAACTGTGAACTAAATAAATCTTTCCTTCCTTAGTTTTGAGTGTTGAGTATTTTCTCAGAATGAGAGAAAAGTGGCCAAGACAGTCCTCAGGTATTCTATATGCTGCAACAGGTGCCATCCACAGCTGATTCACTGTGAACAGTGTCCCCTGGAGTTTGCCATGTTGCGATATGACCCCATACCAACTTATGAAATGCCAATTTCACCAAAATGGGTTTTTGTGTCAGTTAAATGCTTTGCAGGAGTATTGGATGATTAATATGTGCTAAGTATTTTACTAGGTGCTTCTCACTTATTTTGTATGTACTCTCACAACAAATAATGTGAAGTGGGCAGATTAAAATCATTTTTAAATTGAGGAAACAGTCGCAGTGATATTGTTATAGGCAGCTGAGTTAAATAGAAATACTATACACAGTCAGACAGGGCTGGGCCCTCAAGGAGCCAACAGACCTGAAGGAGCCAACAGACCTGTGGGCCAGACCTTAAGACAAAGGGTGCTAAACAAATACACCCACATACCTCCCTAGTTGTAAACATCAGGGATTGCTATTGTAAATAAGTAACAACCACCTTCTAAAAGCCAGGAAGAGTCACTAGCCCAACCCACACAGGAAAAGCCCCTGATCTGTATTCATGCCCGCTTGCTACATGACTCGCTTCCCCATTTGATCCCAGTTCACTCAGTCTTACCTGGACAATTGTACCTGTAGTCTTATTGGCTGACCATAGTTTTGTCCATTTCCCCTACCTTGGAACTACCTCACCTCATGATTTTTCTCTATAAAAGTCCCTAGAAAAGACAGTCGGGAGTTAACACACTCGGGCCCCCCTTCTGTCCCTCTCTTGGACAGAAGCTTTCTTTCTCTCAATAAATGTATTCTGCTCTTAACCTCCTTTGTTCCTAAAATTCATTCTTCGGTTTTAGAGAACATAAACTCATCTGATATCATTCAGGTTGGGAGTTTTATTTTCCTGTATCAATATGGGACCTTCAGATTACAATAGGGGAAATAAATGTAACTTCAAACCTGCTAGATGTCTGATACACCAAGTCCATGTTTCCCAGATTGAAGAATGAGTTCTAAGGACCAACAGAGGTCAAGAGCCAGAAATTTCATTGAGGGAGAGGCAGCTCCTGCTTGAGGGAGACAATAGGGAGGCTGAGTGGGTTGCTGAGGATCCCTATTTCCAGAGAAATTCTTACAGAGCAAAATCACAAGATGGGTACAAGGTGGGACAAAACTGCAATCAACCAATAAGATTGCAAGTATAGTCGTTTAGGTAATATAAGTCACATAGCAAGTGTATATGCAAAGAACAAAGCACATTTTAGGAAGGGATGGGGCTGGGGGTCTTGGTCACTCACCAAGGTGACCAATGCCTCTCTAGGCTTTATTGGGTTAGGTGTTATCACCTATCTTGTCCTTAAGGGAGGCCTGGTCATTCTTCTTTATCTTGAAGCTCAGTCTCCAGCAGATGCACCATGGGCACAGTTGTAATGTATTTTTATCTTTTGTACTGACTCCCTCCAGGGCCTATCCCTGTCTGCCTGCCTGTGTTTCTACCTAACTTAGCTACTCACTAAGTGCAAACAGAAAGCCAGGTTCTGTTCTGAGTGATTTTCATACAACTCCTTTAACACTCACTACAGAAACTAAGACATCAGTATTTTGCCCATTTTACATGAAAGGACATTGAGGAGCAAAAGATTTAAGTAATATGCTCCAGGTTGCAGAGCTGGTAAATAGCAGAAGTAAAATGCAAACTTAAATTTTCCAGTTCCCAAGCCTCAGCCTATGACCACTATGTTCTACTGTTTCCTTCTTAGGTCTTTGACACAGAGGCTCTTTCAAATTAGAGGACCAGGGAATTAGTTTCAAAGGGAATCCAGTGACAGACACAAAGAAACTTCTTTGTTCATTGTCACGTGAGTAGTTACTGACAGACACAGTACTAGAATTCATCTCTCATCGCTCATGAAAACATGGGCTCCAATACTGAAAAGAGTTTTCATTAATAGAGAAAAATGATCAGGCCAGGGATATAGCTCAGTGGCACAGCACCTGCCTGGCAAGTGCAAGGTCCTGAATTTGATTCCCAGTACCAAAAAAAAGAAAAAAGAAAAATGATCATAATGCATTTTCTGCTTACAAGCAAATTTCTGATGAAACAAAGAAATATTGTAACCAAATCCCATAAGCATATTTCTGAAAAGGGTGATGCTTGCCCAGAACACTCAGACAGGTCCTCCAGGAGTGATCCAGAAGAGTCTTGTCATCACAGGAAGTGGTCACTCCTTGTGAGTTACTGACCAGAGGATTTACCAGTAGGATGGAATGTGGAGGTGAAAGACAGTGATCTTGAGGATCCTGATAGTGGGCAAGCCTGATGTGTATATTTGTGTCTTGGTTTTAAACAAAAATAGTTTAGAAATTAAAAATGACTGAAATAAAAAAAGATTTATACCAATATAAAGAAAGAAAATATTGTGTACTACGTATGGTGTGTTTATATTTTAAGTAAAGTATTATTACCAAGAAAGTCAAAGTTTAAAAAAATTTAAAAGTTTATAAAAGTAAAAGCTAAGAATAAACTGGGCATGATGGTTCACACCTGTAATCCCAGCACTTGGGAGCCTGAGGCAGGAGGAATCCTGAAGGTTCAAGACCAGCCTGGGCTACCTAGAGAATTCAAAGCCAGCCTAGAATACAGAGTGATACTGTCTGAAAAAGAAAAGAAAGAAGAGAAAAGCAAAGCAAAGAAAGAATAAGCTAAGGTTAATTTCTTACTAAAGAAAAAAATATATTGTTCATAAATTTAGCATAGCCTAAATGTACAGAGTTTATGAAGTCTGCAGTAAGGTCGTAAGTCCTTCATACTCACTCATCACTTCTTATTGATTCATAGAAAGGCCCAGTTCCGCCAGCTGCATTTATATGATTGCCCTATGCAAGTGTGCCCATTTTTATCCTTTACTGTAACTTCTCAGTGTTGAGATACACAGATACCATTGTGCTACACTTGCCTGTAATATTCGGTACGGTAACATCCTGCACAGGTTTGTAGCCTCAGAGCAGTAGGCTATGCCATTAGCATAGATGTGGAGTAAGCTAAACTATCCAGGTTTCTGTAAATACAATCTGATGTCTGCACAGTAAAATAGCCCATGGAAGCATTTCTTACAAGTTATTCCCATCATTAGATGAAGCATGACTGTGATAATTTTAAGAGAATTTTGCTTAAAGATGACAATTTCAGGAAGATAGTTGCCACAGGTATTTGGGGTTTTTTTTTGTTGTTTGTTTGTGTACATGACTAGGTGCTGAATGTTAATGTTTGCCTCAGATTCATTGAAATTCTAATCCCCAGGGTACTGATAGAGGGAAGTGAGAGCTTTGGGAGGTGACTGAGATTAGTGTCCTTCCAGAAGAAACTCCAGGGAGCTAGCTAACCCCTTCCTCCAGGTGCGAAGATGCCATCTATGAATAGAAAGGGCCCCCTCACCAGACACCAAATCTGCCCACGCCCAGCCTTCCTAACTATGAGAAATACATTTCCATTGTTCACAGGACACCCAGATAGCAGCCAGGGTGGACTAAGATGACGAGTAAAGCAGAGATTTTTATTTACATAGCTCGAATGACTGACGTTTCAATTAACTCCTATTTTTTCTATTCCGAGCGTTCATATGCACGTGTACACGTGTAGAGTGTGGAGCTCTAGTTGTAGAACGGCTTTACCAGAATTTTAACAATAGCAATTAATATCAGTGTCATCAGGTGCTTCAAACAGAAAATCAGACAAGTTCATTCTAATGTTTGCATGTTTGGGTTTTCCCCACCCACTTCATGAAATCAAAGTAAAGTTTTGTTTCATTTGTTTGTTTGTTTTTGGTACTGGGAATCAAACACAGGGCCTTATGCTTGCCAGGCAGGTGTTATACTGCTCAGCTGCATCCTTGGCCCATTGAAAGTTTGTTTTGTTGTGGTTTTTTTGGTGTTCCATATTATCAAATATAAAACATCTCATCTCATTATAAATGTCATTGTGGATTCAGTTTAAAAGTTCAGCGTTGAAAATTATTTTTCTGGTGATATAATGATGAATTCAAATATTGATGTGTTAAAATATCAAACACAACATCATGTAAAACAACATTCTTTTTTTCTGATTTGGGGATCAAACCCAGACCCTTACTGATATAGAGAATAAAAACTCCCAACCTGAAAGAGAAGTTCATGTTCTCTAAAATCAAAGAATGAATTTTAGGAACAAAGGAGGTTAAAGTGGATTATATTTATTGAGAGAAAGAAAGCTTCTGTCCCAGAGACAGAGGGGGCCCAAATGGGTTGCCCAGGAACCTGTCTTTTCTAGGGACTTTTATAGAGCAAAACAACAAGGTGAGGCAGGTCCAAGGTGAGAGAAAAACAGGAAATCACAAGGTGGGCATGAGGTAGGACAAAACTACGGTCAGCCAACAAGATTACAAGTGCAATTGTTCGGGTAAAATTGATTAAGTTGGGACCAAATGGGGAAGCAAGTCATAGCAAGCGGGTATGAATATAGAACAGGGGCTTTTCCTGTAGGGGGCTGGGTCAGTGACTCCTAAAAGTGATTGCTGCCTATTTAGAATATCAATCCCTGACGTCCATCCCTCAGGAGGTATGTGGGTACATTTGTTTAATCTTTTGTCTTAAAGTCTGTCCCAAAGCAGAAGTGGCCCCATTTACAAGGTATCTTGTCTTCCAAGGACCTGGCCCTGTCTGACTGCATATAATATTTTTATCTAACTCAACTACCTACAACATTATAATATAGGGAGTATGATATAGGACCTTGAAATAATCCAAACAATATAAGGGAAATCTTGGTAAGTTTGGCATTAGCAAGAGGTAAAACAAAGTAAAAAGAGCTGGGTATGGAAGGCTGCTGAGAGAGAGAGAGAGAGAGAAGGATCTTATGAAGTGGGTGGCTGAGAAACAAAAATATATTAGGCTATGTTGGGGGTGGAGTTTATGGGGTGGTCTAAGTGACCTGATGGACACTGATTGGTTGCCATGTACCTGCGCTAAAGGAAACAGGAAGTTGTAATGGGGGGGCAGAAGTTGGGCTGGGAGAGACACATGGTTGGCTGTGGGCCATGTTGGGTCACCTCCATGATAACTTGGCAAAAATTTATATGGTTAGAAACCCATTGAATATAGCTCCCACCTGCTAGATATCTGATATGCCAAGTTTCTGTCCTCTAAAACTGAGGAATGAATTCTACGAACAAGAAATGTGAAAAGTAAAAAGTATTTACTGAGAGAAAGATAGCTTCTGTCTAGGAGAGAGGGAAGGGGGTCCCTAGTGGGTGGCCCCAGGGAGCTTGCTTCTCAAGGTGACTTTAGAGAGCACAGTCACCAGGTGAGGCAGGTATAAGGTGGGATAAAACTAGTCAGTAAGATTATAAGTATAGTGCTTAGGCAATATCGACCCAGTGGGAAATCACAAGGGGGGGGGTGAGATAGGACAAAATTTACATTGTCAACCAATAAGATTATGAGTATAATCACTTAGGTAATATCGATTAAAAGGGAATCCAATGGGGAAGTAAGCTACATGACAAGTGTACAAGTGTATATCCCCAGAACAGGGGCTTTTCCTGGGAGGGCTGGGGAGGGAAGGTCGGTTTTGGTCCCCCACCCAAGGTGATTAATGCCTATTTACAATATGAATTACTGCTGTTCATCCTTAGGGCAAGTATTTGGGTGTATTCATTTCTCTGACCTGAGGTCTAACCTTCAGTGAATGTGCATACAGCCACAGTTGTCTTCTGCACTGCTTACCTCCGTCCAACTGCCTACAATATTTCTAAATAACTTGGCTGTCTATAATAATTGTGCACTCTAGGCAACCACTCTGTCACTGACCAACACTCCCAGGCCAAATATTTTTTTCTAAATTAACAAACCTACAGAGCACAAGTGTTCTGGTAATAGATAACAATTCACTCATTAAACTGTCCCCTCAAACTAATATTTTATCATTCAAAGTAAACCTTATCAATTTAAAATTTTTGACATTAGTGCTGAGAACAAGAAAACATATATCCGCATAGCAGTATAAGATTCCTTTCTTTGCCACCTATTATCATTTGGGTTTTTAAAATGTTTAATTCATTGGACAATTACTTTTTTTGTACAAGGAATCAAACTCTTGACTTCATGCTTGCCAGGTAGGTGCTGTGTCGCTGAGCTATATCCCCAGTACAATTACTTTTTAATTAATCAGTTCTTCTAAATTTTGGTTGCACTGTATTCAAATCTGGCTATACATTTTTCATTGAGGTCATGAATAAACAAAGCTGAAAATATTTTAATCTTAGTAAGTTCATATTAATGTTGCAAATAATGAGAATTTGAAAGAGGTATTAAATAAATGAAAAATCACAGTGTCATTGATAGGTTTTTCCAGCACAGAGAGAAGTAAAGCAGAATAAAATTCCTTTATTGTGGGCACAGAGTAGAACACAGCAGGGAAGAGAAGAGAGACGTGGAACTTCCGAGGGCATATTGTGGGGTCAGGGGCTAAATAGGCCCAGGTGGGAGGTGAGGATTAGGAGGCAGACCACTTGAAATGGCGGGCCAGGATTGGGCAGGAGTGTGGGAAAAGGAAACAGGATATTACAAAAAGGGAAGTAGGAAGTCGTAATTCAACTTAGAGGAAGAAGGGTGGCGCTTAGCATATTACCTCCAGAGGCCAGCACCATATTGGCTTTGACCTCTAGTGGCCAGTGCCATATTGGCTTGGTGCCATACTGGCTCAGCACAACATATGACCACCAGCACCATATTGGACACCATAGTGACTAGGCAGGAATTATAGTGAGGCAAGAACCCATCACTGTATAATATATAGTGTTGTAATACTATCATTATACTTTGCACTATTTCAGTTGGTGGGAAGAATCTTTTGATGGAGCTACTATTTTTTGCAACTACTATTTTTAATTGAATACATTTATTGCCATACTGCATTGGAAAGAAACTAAAGAAGTCTAATATCTTGCATCTTCTAAATTCCCAAGAGTCATAACTAGACATAATTTACTTGACAAGTTTTGCCTTATTTGTTGAAGAAAAATGCTTTGGATACACGCCTTTAAAAAGACATGTATCCAAAGAGGAACTGATTAATTAAAAAGTAATTAATCTGTGAAAATATTTGAGTTGAAATAGTCAAACATAAAGTTAAAAATTAGAAGTGGACATATACTTCAGACAGTCTCAACAGAAATAGAGAAACCAGAATTTGTTCTGAGCTTCTGTGAAAAAAAATTTTTAATTAGATCTCTTCATTATAACTTTCCTAGTCTACGAAACTGTTTTGGAATGAATTGTGTCTTTCTAAAACTCATGTGCTGAAATGTTAATACTCACTAGCAAAGGATGTAAAAGTATATTTGGGGCTAGGATGGGTACTGGGTGATGGGTAGGTATAACCCAGGCTCTTGTGTATCAGAAGCAAAGAACTGCAAGCACACAATCCAAAAGGCAAGTGAAAAGCAGCTACATTTATTGAAGATCACTTACTGTGCTTATGGACAGGCTAGACCCCAAGTAGTGACTGAGACCACCAGGACAGGCAGTACTGAAGCAAACAGCAACATCTTTATTTGAGGTTGGGTGCAACCTGGCCAAGGGCAAAAAGCCATTGGCCCCAAACAAAGGAAGGAGGCCTCTTCATAGCCTATTTTAGGTATAGGAGGAAGAAACTGCACTGAGGAAGGTGGAAAATTTAAGTTTCTAACAAGTGATTGGTAAGTCTGGTGCAGGAAAACATTGGCACGTTGCTGATTTACAGTGCAGCATTCTGTAGATTTACGGGAATTCTTGTTGAATCCCCGTAAATCTACAGAACCAGGCTTGAGAACCAAGCTTGGGAACCATCCTGATAAACAGATTTACTTTAGTCCCTTGAGCTGAGTGAGGGGCTTTCTCTTTGAACAGACTGGTTGTCTACTGGAGTTTTTGTCTTCAAGTTGGGCAGGGTACAATGTGAAGGACCTAAAACTTACAATAAGTCGATGCTAACAAAAGGTATGGCACAAGCAGAAAAGTGGAGTTGGAGTGACAAGCTGGTAAAAGCACTGCACACAGAACGTAGCATAGAGTCTGCAGATAAATCAGGTTTTCATAATTTAAAGAATATGCACCTCAGCTCAGGTGCCACCCCAGAATTGCTAGATATGATTGACAGAAATGGTTAACAGGTGCTGTGTTATCTCAGAGGCTCCCAACATGCATGCTTGTCCCAGAATCCACTCTGATCTCAATGACATGCATGACATAGTATATATTTATGCACCCTTTATGAGGCTTAAGAAGGGTGAAGGTGACTGAAGGTTATGAGATTCAACTCAGCCTTGCTCTTGCCTAGAACATCAGAGATTTCCTGAGTTATTGTTACTTGATCTTCTCCCTCTCTTAAGACAGTGGAAGGAGGAATGGCCCCAGGGTGCTATTTAAAAATAGAGTGAGAAGGGAGTGAGTTCTTTAACTCCATTGTTTCTAACTGTATTAGGGCCTTTAAAAAGGTATGTTTTGGGTTATACTGTTTCTGGTGGATATTCAAGACCAAGTTAAAATGAGATTTGTATTAATCAAAATTAACCTCTTATTATCTATCAAGAACAAGGGAGCTGGGGATATAGCTCAGAGGAATAGCACCTGCCCGGCAAGCACAAGGTCCTGAGTTCAATCCCCAGTACTACACACAAAAAAGGATACATTATCTATCAAGAACAGTCAAGGCTCCTCAGGCATTAGTTTTAGAACCATGTGCAGAACCTCTCAGCTCCTCCATTGGTGTCAGAAATAAAATGAGGTCTTTTGGGTAGGACCTAATCCCATGTGAGTGATGTGTTGGTAAGCAGGGGAAATTAGGGCACAGACACACACAGAGGGAAGACCATGTGAAGATACACGGAGAAGATGATCTATCAGCCAATGAGACAGGTCTTCAAGGAAACCAAGCTGGATCTTGGACTTCTAGCCTCTGGAATGTGAGAAAATAAATTCTGTTGTTTAAACCACTTAGTCAATGGTACTTCTGTTAAGAAAAAGGGAAAAAAATCAGAGATACAAGCTTGACAGGACAGCTACATTTCAGAACAAACCTGTGAGGGCTGCTTTGACACTACAGACCAGACCAACAGCTCTCAACTGATACAGAAGAATAAATATCCCAACCTGAATGATATCAGATGAGTTCGTGTTCTCTAAAACCAAAGAATGAATTTTAAGAACAACAGAGGTTAAGAGCAGAATATTTATTGAGAGAAAGAAAGCTTCTATCCAAGAGAGGGACAGAAGGGGGGCCTGAGTGGCTTACCCCCAACTCTGTCTTTGTCAGGGACTTTTATAGGGAAAAACCATGAGGTGAGGCGGGTCCAAGGTAGGGGAAATGGACAAAACTATGCTCCGCCAATAAGATTACAGGTATAATTGTCCGGGTAAGACTGAGTGGACTGGGATCAAATGGGAAAGCGAGTCATGTAACAAGCGGGCATGCAGAGCGAGGCTTTTCCCGTAAGGGTTAGATCAGGGGCTTTTCCCGTAAGGGTCGGGTCAAAGACTCTTCAAGGTGGTCAATCCCTGCTGTTCATCCCTGGGGAGGTATGTGGATGCATTTGTTTAGTCTTCGTCATGAGGTCTGGTCCACAGGTATCTTATCTTTTATGTTGGCTTCCTCGAGGGCCCAGCCCTGTCTGACTGCCTATAGTATTTCTATCTATCTCAGCTGTCTATAACAATACCATGGAGTCTTTTGTGGGATCATGTGCAGGAGGGAGTTCAGTGAAAGGAGGTTGTGGCGCTCTGCCAAGATTAAGGCTTGAGGAGAGCACCAGTGAAAGTGCTTTCCTGGGGATGAGGCTTGGGAGAGCGCAGGGAGTAGTGGCTACCGTTGGTAGCAGGACTGATAATTTTAGGAGACACTAGGAGCAGGTGTACTGGAAGGGGGAATTTAGAGCAGTTGCTGATCATGATAATCAGTTGGATCCCTTCATTCCAGACTCTGGTTAGATAGGGAATTGAACAGTGTATTTCTTCCTTAACTACTTCCTGCTGATGAGGGAAAGGGATTGTTGAGGTTTTAGGTGGACTGAAGTAGAAGAGCCAGTTCATCTGGTCTTTGACAACTGTCTGTAAAAGGCTGCAATCCTCTTGGTGAGAAGTCTTTGAAACAGATTGATTAGGCATGGTAATAATAAACAAATGAATAGAAAAAGAACAGGCAGTACAAAAGGAAAAATCCAAGACAGGAGAATAGACTTGCAATGAATCTCATGAACTCGGCAGGGGGTCCCAAGACACTTGTAGGGCATGAATCTTGGTGTCTATTTCCTGTAAGCTGCAGCTATATTATCGTGATTACCTGGAATAAAAGTACAACCTATTGCATGAAGCATCCCATTTGTGCCCCTTCGGACAGACTTTTTGTGGTGATAGTGGATCCCAGGCACTTTTATCATTTTATCATTGATTCCATCTGCATGATCACTGGGAGACTGGCAGCCCCTGTGCGAAAATACAAACTACCTAGAGATTAACGCACCTATGACTAAAGCATAAGCACCAGAATGGAGGCAGATGGGCAAAAGAGTCACATCCAGTCACCGTTGTTAAGGGATTGGAATAGCAACTGTAACCGGCTGGTTCTTAGACTTGTCTATAGGTATCACCGGAAACTGTCGGCAGGGTCAGTGATTGGAGCCCCCTTATGTGGAGCCCATATTATTATTACTTTAATATGATTTTGGTTGTACTGTACTTTTCTGGTGGATATTCAAGACCAAGTTAAAGTGACATTTGTATTCATCAAAATTAACCTCTTATTGTCTATCAAGACCAGTCAAGGCTCCTCAGGCATTAGTTTTAGAACCATGTGCAGAACCTCTCGGCTCCTTCAGTGTCAGCTGCCAGGACGGGTCGTGGTCTTGCCTGACCGTGTGGCTTTCTCCGGAAGCATAGCTGGTGACCTCCCTTTTAGCACACCATACATTAGCTGACTGTTTTCCTTTGCGGTTCAACAATCTCACTATTCAGACCGTTGGGGGACTCACCATAGCTGTAGGATCCTGTTGAAAAATGTCCCTTTGCATCCTGGGTACTTGTGGGCCTTGGAGGGCCAGGGCCAAAACATTGGCTGTCTTCTTAGCCCAGTTACCATTATAGCTTTGGTCTCTAAATAACAGTTGTTGAACACAGGAGGTGAGTTATCTTATCTAAATATCAAGCACCTTGAAATATATAGTATGACCAGAAAACTGTTATTTCCTTACCATGGTTATCTTAGAAGTTGAATCCGTACAGAATGTTAACTACTATAAAGCTTCTTTGAGAAAATTGAAGATCACTTTTCAGCATAACAATCATGATGACATCATTAAATGACATGAAGAAACTTTTATTTAAATTTGTCATCCTTCAATAGAGTGTCATCTAAGAAGCATGTATGTTATGTGACATTGCCTGGACCACACAGTGTTTGAGCATCTCTAAGTGTTGTAACACATACATAACATACAACAATGTGGTTGCTTCATGCTGTATTAGTATGCACATCTTATCACAAGTAGCTGGAAAGCAAGTAAGGGAAAGCCCAATGCTTGTGCCTAAAAGTTTACCATTATAGACAACTTTAGCCTGAAAGTCACCAGCACGATGAGGTGTTTTTCAGTTCAGCACTTGGGAAACAAATACATTTAACACACCATGAAGTCGGCAATAATGAGCGTCACAAAGCGGCTGGAACTCTAAGACGTCAGCTCTGTCCTGCTTCTTGTCGTTGCCCAGTGTAGGTATCCCTGTTGCTTATGCCAAAAACTCATGTCTAGTTTAGAGGGGTCTCTGAGCAGGATGGCAGAGGTCAGATTCCTTTAACTTTTCTATTGTAGCCCTAGAAACTAGAATCTAGCAACATTTTTCAATTGATTAACCATGAAAAGCAACTTTGAAGAAGATTGCAAGCAATACTATGAAAAACTGTTTTTAAAAATCTTTTATTTTTCTGAAAAACTCCAGTGATTCAGTATTGCAAATAGGGCTATGAAACTGAAGTTCTTGACCATGTATCAAGAACAATTAGAATTTTAATTTACTGTTTAAATTCTTTTCATCTGGAAAAAAATTGAAAACAGTTCTAGTAGATCTACTTTCTAAGCTCATTAGTATAATCAAGTATTTTATGGTAAAAATGACAATTTTAATGTCTCCTTTAATCTTCAAATGTATTCAAGTTTAACTGACGAAATATGTGAAGGGTCCAGAGCCGCTGATCAGACATTCCATCCCATATTGAATGTCCGTGAAGGATCAGCAAAAAACAACTCATATTGGCACAAGGAGCTGGTGCAGCCGTTCTGTGAGCTAGTGACAAGAGAATGTGAACTGAATTTCCTGTGGATGTGACATACTTTGCATATATTTTTTACAGCCATTAGAGTGTCTTGAGCCTCTGGGTTTTCCTAGATTTCCCTGGGATCCTAGAGTGTCCTGATTATCCACATTTTGAGAATCTCTACTCACCGAGTCTTCCTTGTCTTATTGCTGGGGCTGGACAAAGAAAGAAGTCCAGGTGAAGTCATTCTTGGTACTCCCCCAGGTCTTCTCTCCAACTTCCTCCTTCCTGCTGTACTGGTCAAACACCTACGCAGCGTTCTGAGCTGTCCTCTGAGCAGGACTCTGAGGGTCCTAAACACTACTTCTGAGCATCAATTTATTGAACCTTTATAGTGACTCTATATGATAGTCGTGGACATTATATAGTCACTTTACACTGGAAGAAACCAGCAGGATAAAGGCTAAAAGATTTACCGAAAGTCAAATATCTTGAAAAAAGAAAAATGCACTTCAAAGCTGGCTGATTCCAATGTCCAAGATCTTAGTGCTCACTCTGTGCAGCCCTTTGGCCAAGTGGCAACTGGAGGCTGCGCCTCATTCTGGCTGAAACTTAGTATAGAGCGGAAATCAGAGTGCAGCCGGTTCAGTGGCACCCAAGCTTTAGGGCCTGCTCTGTGACTTCTTTTTTTTTTTTTTAATTTTATTTTAAAGACAAAAGAATGGAGACATATGAACCAGAAAAGCCATAAACAATACAGAAAATACAAAGTTATACAGAATATAGTAAGGAATTAGAACTGGATGCTGTATTACATAGTTATCTTCACATTAGTTAACACAAAAACATTAAAGGAAATAGCAAATTATAGAGAAGATAGTAGGGAATTTGCACTGGATGCTGTATAATATAAAGTTATCTTCACTTCTGTTAATACAAAAATGACTGAGGAAATACAGAATTATAGAGAACAGAGAAGGGAATTAGCTCTGGATGCTGTCCTACATAATGTTACCTTCACCTTTGTCACTCAGTTACACAGGTGATGGCCCATTTGATCATTCAATTTTTCTCCTCCCTCATCTCCATTGCCCTACCACTCAATCAGTCATCTTCCCTGTGATAATAACTGTACTCCTGGGTTTATCTATACCCCTGGACTCTCGCCTTGGGAAGAGATATAGCTGCCTCAGACTATACTATAACATACATGGGTGTATACAAACTGCCATGGTCGGAGGTGGGAAAGCACATATGCTCACAGCGGACCGCCTGGCTCCACCCTGTCGTCGTGCTATGGGTGGGGGCGGGTCCAGACCATGGGGTGCCCTGAGCGGGACTCTCAGTGGAGCAGCCACGGGGCCCACAGCGGAGCAGCCGCGGGGCCCACTGCGGAGCAGCCGCGGGGACCACAGCGGAGCAGCCGCGGGGCCCACTGTGGAGCAGCCGCGGGGCCCACAGCGGAGCAGCCGCGGGGCCCACTGCGGATCATCCATGGGGTGCTCTGTGACTTCTGTACACTTTCTTCAGAATCCTTGTGGAATCATGTGCTCCTATCTGGCTGGTTTCCTCATGGTGGCCCCCAGGCCCTTCCCTTCCCCTCACCCTCTGCTCAGGCCTCAAAGGCCACAAGGGGAGGAGGGAATGTCACTGGGGCAGAGATCACCTGAGGGTCCCCCAGGTGGGCAGGGCAAGGCCTACAACCTGCACACAGTGATCTGAAGAGGGAGGTTGTCTGGCATGACATGCAAGAGCCATCTGTGGCTTCTCATCCAGTGTAGTTCTGGACCTCCGCTCAGACTGTCACCAAGATGCATGCCCTCCGGTGCCTGCCTCCCACTGCCTCCAAGGAATGTTTGGTAGGGGGAACATTGAATGAAGGCACCACATCTCCACTTGAGGTAGTGAGGGCCTGTAAACCTCGGGTGTGCTGGCACAGGGTGGGATGGGATGACGGGCTGGAGCAGCCCTGTTGCTGGAAGGAGAGAGCTCTCTGGAAGCCGCTGGCTGACAGGTAATACTTGGCACCTTGGAGATGTACTGCGGTCCAGGAGATTCCTGCAGGAGGGAACGACGCGGGCGAAGAGACAAACAACACTGACACCAGAGGTCCTTCTGGTGGGAGAGGGGAGCAAGGTTCCTCTGATACAGAGAAATGTTTTCTGCTTTATTATACACTTTTGCAACTACATATGAAACTTGGCAGGTTAAACAGTTTTCACTTAGATACAATGTGGTTTCTATTTTAGTTACAGATCTAGATATGGTTGATCGACCATCTGGCCTACAATCCTAGCAGAAGATAGATCAACTTTTCTAAAGCACATAAAAGGAAGCCAAAAGATCAATCAGTAGGTGTTCTTGATTAGGTATAATTTTTCAAAGCGTTATTCACTTGTTTACCAGACCACTGGACCCACATTTACAAAATCTCCATCTAGGGCCAGTCCAGCACACACAGGGTGTTCACCTAATATTTTCCCATGCACTGAGATTTGCTCAGCACTCCCCTCCCGTCTGGGTAGGGGACTGATCCAAATCTCCATGGTGACTTTGACTCCCTCTTTCAACCCTGAAAGGGTGCCTTTTGTCCTGGGCTCTGATTCCTTAACTACTTCCAGTTCTGATCCTTCAGGTCCCCAACGACGCTTAATCAATAGCACAGTAAATATCTGGAAAGCTATGATTAATAGAGAGTACAGAGAGAGGCTGAACCCCCATCGTATGTGGTCCCCGCTTTACAGATATCCACTTCCAGTCCTGATTTTGTCAAGGAACTGGCACTGGAAGGTCTCTGGCAGAGATGTCCATAGTCAACGCCTCCTGCAATTCACAATTCTGGTACCTCCCTGTGCCCGTGATCTGCCCACTGGGTAGATGACCCATGATTAAAAGCTGTTGCTTTCTTTCAGTTTTTCAAAAACCTGTAAGGGCATCTACATTCCTGTGGTGGCTTGAGGCTGCAAGGAGCCTCAGAACTGCCGTAGGAGATACCAGAGAAGTACAGACCCTCACAGGCATGACCATTGTAAGAGGTGCTGAGGACACCTAAGGCTGGCTTCTAGAACTGCTGTTAGGGTGCTGTTCCTGCAGTCCTTTTGGCCACCACTGCCTGGACAGGGGCAGAGCCTGGAACCATCACCACCGTCTCCAGAAAAGCCAGGTAGATGAACTGCACCTTAGGTCTTTAAATAGAGCCCATTATTCTTTCCATTGCTCCGCTCTTGTTTGTCTATAATTCCTGACTTCATCGCTTCATACAGAATTGCTCGTAATCATTTGGAGGTGACGTGGCTGTTCTATCAGCTGCAGCACATTTCACAACCTACCTTCTGTGTGACACTAGCATTTTACAAGCTGCTAATAAACTAAACTCACTTTGGGAAAGTTATCTGTAGGCAGCAAATTTGGCTCTGTTTTTCAGTAGCCAAAGAAAAATGGAAAATGAAATTAGTTATGTAATTTGTAATGGCAAGAAAGTCATAAAAAAAAATCACATACAACTTTCCTCCAGATTTTTATAACCATAACACTGATAGTGTGAAGACCAGTCTCCTCCCACAAAAGCCTGTATCACAGATAGACACATGCCCTACAGCATCCCACTAAAGAAACAGGGTTTACATACAAAATGTGATCAAGGAAACCTCAGGGAGACCTTTAAAAATGGAAGGCAGGTTTTATCTCTATGCTGGTCTCTCTAGAGTGGAGCTATCCAGTATGGTAGCCACTAGTCACGGATGACTACTAAGCTGTGTGGCTAGTCTAAGCTGAGATATATTATCAGTGTGAAATATACATTAGACTTTGAAGACTTAGTTACTAACCCTTTTTGGTATTTTTCCCCCTTTTTGGTATTAATTATTTTGTTTTCTATTATTGATGATTGAACCCAAGGCCTTTCACTGAGATCATCCCTAACCCTTTCTTTCTTCTTCTTCTTTTTAATGGTGAGACAGGGACTCACTAAGTACCTAAGTTGCCCAAGGCTTGAACTTGGGATCCTCTTGCCTCAGCTTCTCAGAATGCTGTGATTACAGCTGTGTTCTACAATGCCTAGCCTGTATTAGTTAACTTTTGCAATTAACAAACCATCACAAAATAGAATGTCTTGCTATAGCAACAATTTCACATGCCCCAATAGTCATAAAACTTCAGGACAGTATCCTAAGTGGGATAAGCCAGTTACAAAAGGACAAATAGTAATTTCACTTTATGAGCTATCTAGTCAAAATCATGGAAATAGGAAGCTGAATGGTGTTTATGGGGGATGAGCTATTGCTTTTAATAGGTGTAGAGTTTCAGTTTTTCAAAATGAGAAAGTTTTAAAGCTCTATCACACAACAATGTAGTTACAGCTAACACTTCTGAACTATACCCTTCAGAATGATGTAAAGGGTAAATTTTGTTTTAAATAATGACTTTAAAATTTAAATTTATTTATTTATTCATTGTCTTGTTTAAAAATGCAGAACAAATTTTGTTTTAAAAATAGATCTCAGTAACAATGAAATATCAAAAGCTTGTCTTTATAGTAGAAAAAAAAAAGATAAGAAGAATTTGATTTGCTTGTTTCCTCAAAATACAGAATTACCACTGTAATATACTGCCAACTCTCACTTGTTTTTGTTTAGATTATCCCTTTTATGGATTATCCAACGATGTTTAAAAGTCAGAGTGGCTTCTGCATGATATTTAGACATCACCTGGATTGTTTTTATCTTCAAGTAAATACATTCTCAAAGAATACAAAGAAAATTGGGCGCTTGCTTATATGAGCATAATTAAGAGGACATTATGTTCAGGAATATATTCCAAAGTCATATCATTTTTTACATTACCATTTATGTAGATTAAAAAAACCTGTATTCAAAGTACTAGTATTTGAAAATAACAAATTATACTCCTTATACACAGAGAAAAGAGATAACTACATTATTTCCAACCCCCCAAAAGAGGAAACTTCCAAGGCAATGACAACAGTAATTTAAAAGTGGTTTTCTAGCTAAAGTGCTAAAGAAGCCAGTGTTCAAGAAAAACTTCAGGTTGGGACTGAAATACCAAGACTGCAAGAGACAGAAGCTAAAAGCCCTCATCCCTATGAAGTCTGTTTTAACTGTATTTCACAGAGAAACGACTGCAGTGGTTACAAGACCAATTCAGGCCAAGCTAGTATCACACAACTAACACTAGTTAGTTTACCCATCAGCCCACGTTTCTTTCCAAAGTAAACTAACCATGTATGCTTCATGAAATTTCCTCCATAGTGCATGTGCTATGTAAACTTGATCATATACATATTTTAGAAAAGGCTGTGGTCCACGTGTATCACATCAATTGCCCATAATGCATGGCAAATAGAAATGATCCTTTCATAACAAAATTCTTGGTATCTGGCATTCTTTGCGGGCCAAAAGCTGATCACAAGTTTATATTTTATTCTTATTAAGTGTTGGTACATGTTTTTTAGGACACCTTAGGTAGTTTTTAGATTTGTGGAAACTGTTTTACTTTGGCCCTGTGAAGATAGAAATATCTTGGTATTTAATGACTGAATGCCTCTTTTGTTCAAACTTGACCCTGAGTTTAAGTTCTAGAATATAAACTGTAAAACTAAAACCACTCTAAAATATACTCTCTAATATTGGTGTTTGTAAATACTGTGCTTTTTCTCTTCATTAACAGTGCATCTGGAAGCAGCTCCCCTTAAGCAGTGGAGTAAGATGCCCAACGTAAGGAAGCAGGAAATGTCCTGTCTAAAGCAAGAATCTACTCAAATACATTTATTTAAACTATAAAAATGTCATTTCCCTAGTTCTCTTGACAGTGTATGAAATGCAGCATTTTCACCCTGCAGATAGAGTAGTTTTGGGGGGAGACTCCCATAATCTCTGGTTTAGTAAACAGCAAAATCTATAATTCTGACAATACAGAGTTCTAATATTGTTTTGGAAATCTCTTTTTAAAGTTAGTTGTTTTTTGGGGACTGGGGGAAGATGGCGACCAGGTGAGCAGCAAGGGAGCGAGCCTCTTTGATAAACACCACCAGCTCGAGACAGACTTGGCGAGCGTGAATACCGGGACCTCAGCTGGGAAGTTTAAACTGGGCGTATTTCTCTGAGATGCCGGGGGAGATGTGGTAGGGCGGACCAGGCTGCCGGGGCGAGACGTGGAAAGGTCCCAGACGCTGG
>PVLD010011741.1:0-63793 GCA_004027595.1 Dinomys branickii
CTTCTCTATAATTTGGTATTTTCTTTAATGTTTTTGTGTTAACTAATGTGAAGATAACTATGTAATACAACATCCAGTGCTAATTCCCTCCTATATTCTGTATAACTTTGTATTTTCTGTATTGTTTATGGCTTTTCTGGTTCATATGTCTCCGTTCTTTTGTCTTTAAAATAAAATTTTAAAAAAATTAAAAAAAAAATAAGTTCACATTAGCCACCTGGAAATTTCAGAGGCGAATCAGTGGTCTCAAACCCCAGTCACAGGGAGGGGGCAGCAGCCTGACACTCTGCAAGTCCTGGCACCTCTCCCAGGGCACAGGTGGCCCCTTCCTGCCAAGCTCGCCGAAGACCCATAAGAAAGGCAGGGCTGGGGAAGAAATGAAGTGTCTTCATTTCACGGAGGGGTAGCTGAGCCTAGGTGGCTGTGACCCCTGGGGGTTCATTGGCCCCGGGAGGTGGGACTCACAGCATCCCGGGAGAGCGCAGGGTCCCCCCAGGATGATGAACGTCTGCTCTCAAGCCCTGGCTCAGCTCTGTCACTTCTGTGACCCTGGGGATGATTCATAATTGTCCTCTCCCTTCCATACAAGAGCCTGCCCAGACCCATCAGGAAGACACACAGCCTGAGGCTTGCTGCTGGTCACAAGACAGCTGCTGACACGACCCAGGCTTTGCTCTTAACAAAACACAAAAGAAGGATTTAAAAAAACTAATAAACTTTATTTTTGAGCACGATTTTAGGTTTATAAGAAAATTGAGCAGAAAGTACAGAGAGTTTCCATGGACCCAGAACAATCCCCTCCCGCAGTTGCATGACTTCCAGTTAATATCTTCCACTGGTGTTGCCCACTTCAAACACTTCATGAGCCAATATTGTTATAGGATCACATCCTACAGTTTAGGGTTCTAACTTTTTAAAAACTGTGATAAAATGTACATAACATGAATTTTACCTTTTTGATTTTTTTTTTTTGAGATGAGGTCTGTGCAGTTCAGACTGGCCTTGAAGTGTGTAGCTCAGGCTGTCCTCAAACTCACAGCAATCCTTCTGCCTGAGCCTCCCAAGTGCTGGGCTTATGGGCTTGTGTCACCGCGCCTGGCATTTTGAAGTGTACAGTTCAGTGATACTGAGTACATTCTTACTGTTTACCCCTGTCACCACCATCTGCTTTCTGAACTGAAGCTGTGCCCACATGACAAAATTGCTTCTCACAGAGCTCACTGCATTGTACACGCTATGGATTTAGATAAAGACAGAAGGACATGTGTCCAACATGTGACAGAGAGTGCTTCCACTGTCCTAAAGGTGCCCTGAGCTCCCCTGTGCAGTCTTCCTTCCCCACCGACCTGTTCACTGTCTCCGTGGGGCCTCAATTCCCAGAATGTGCTAGAGTCAGAATCTTACTGGACATGGCCTTTTCAGATGGCTTCCTTCCCACAGTAATATGCGTTGAAGCTCCCATGCTGATTTGTAGCTTGGTAGTGCATTTCCTTTTAGTGCTGAATAACATTCCATTGTCAGGATATACCAGGTTATTTAACCCAAAACAAATTTTTCATGATAAAAACATTTTATGCAATGAGTACAGCAACATGCATCTGTACATAGAACTACGCAGGAGGCTGAGGCAGGAGGAGCATCTCAGTCCAGGTGTTTGTGACCAGCCTAGGCCATATAGAGAGACTGTGTTTTAAATAAAATAAAAAAATATGTGCTAGCTTTTAGAAACTGAGAATCCAAAAGGAAAGGGAGAAAAATTTCCTTTGATCCTACCTTTTAAAGACTATGCATGACATTCCACTATGACTCTGTGTGTGTGTGTGTGTGTGTGTGTGTGTGCGTGTGTATACAACATCTGACTTTTTTTGGTTTGACATATAACTATAGTCACGTGATACATAAAATTCTGATTCTTATTTTTCATTGATGATAATTTGAACCCCCTCCATGTTGTAAAGTCTTCATGGGCACTTTTTCCTGTGCATGTCTGCAGGATTTTTCTCTCAAGTGGGGATATTGAAATTCCTTAGCCAGCCCTCTGCTTCTGGATTTTGGAGTTGTTTTCAATTGTATGCTGATAGAAGTTACTTTATCTTGAACTACTAGTGCTTAACTGGTCGGACAGATTCCCTTACCCTTTGCTAGAAAGCGAACTGGGTCACAGGACACACACTTTTAAAGATATGTGCAAGTGTTCTTCATTTTGTAACGCATTTTAAAATGATGGTGAAAAACGCAACACGAAACTTACCATCTGTATCATTTTTAAGAGTACAACCCGGCAGGTTAAGTATATTTTCTTTGTCACGACCTAGATCTCCAGGACATTTTCATCTTGCAAAACTGAAATGCTCTACCCCTGCAACAGCAACTCCCTGTGCAACTCTACCGCTGTCCCGGAAATCCCTGACTTCTGCCCCTGTGACCCTGACTGCCCTAGGGACTGCATATGAGTGAGCCATACAGTGCTCTTCTTTTTGTAATAAGATTTTTTTCCCCCTTAGCACAATGTCCTGAAAGTTCACGCATGTCGTAGCACACGGTGGCGTTTCCTTCCTCTTAAGGCTAAGTAACGTTCTTGCTGCGTCTGCTCCCTTGAGAAGGTTACTGGGGAGCAAACCCAGGGCCTTTGCACTGAGCTACATCTTCAGCCCATTTTTATTTTTTATTTTAAGACAAGGTCTTGCTAAGTTGCTAAATTGCCCACCGTGAAAAATAAAATAAATAAAATAAAATAAAATAAATTGTCCAGGGCGGGATCAAGCTTGTGTTCCCCTGCCTCAGCCTCCCAGAATGCGGGGAGAGATTCCTATGTTGAAACCTAACAACCAATGTCATAGTACTGAGAGATAGGTGAATAGGTCATGAGGGTGGGGCCCTGATGCATGAGACTAGTGCTTTAATAAAAGAGGCCCAGAGGAGACCCTCACTCTTTTTACTGTGTAAGGTCACATCAGGGACACAGCAGGAAATGAGCTGTCTGCAGACACTGCACCGACTGACATGTCCAGGACCATAAGGAATACATTTCTGTTGTTTATAGGAACCCCACTTAAGGTAGCTTGTTCTGGCAGCCCCAGTAGACAGCGATTATTCCATCAGACGCATACAAATACACTAATTTTTTTGTCCATTTACCTATTGGTAGACAACTGGGTTGTTTATGCCTTTTGACTATTGTTAATGTTGCCAGGCACATGGCGGTATAGTACCTGTTTGAGTCCCTGCCTTCAAATCCTTTGAGTATAACTCTAGAACGGGGGTTGCTGGTCTTAGTCCATTTGTGCTGCTGTGACAAAACAGTCTTGGACAGGTCTGGAGGCTGGGAAGTCCAAGGTAGAGATGCTGGTGGGCTGGCAAAGGGGCAACTGCTGGCTCCTCCCATGGCAGCAGAGATGTGGGGGGGGCCGGGCAGCTCCCTGCAGCCTCTTTCCTAAGCGCAGTACAGACGCTCACGAGGGTGGAGCCCTCATGATTCTGCCATTTCTCCCACGAGTCCCCTCTGACCACTACCCAAGTAGGATGCCCTTGCTCTAGAGAGGCACTTGTTCAAACCGCCACAGCTACACCGCCTGGTAGTTACCGCTAATTTCACTTTTTAAGAAGTACCATCACGCTCCTTCCCGTAACAGCTGCACCATTTTCTGAGCTCATGAACAGAGCACAAGGTTCCAGTCTTCATAACCGCCCCAACCTTTATTATTTTCATGTTTTTTCGTTTTTTAAGACCCAGGAAGGAGCCAGTATTTCCAAACCTTTACGCCTTTCATTAGAACCCAGGCTTTGAGAGATTTTTGTGTCTCAGGCAGATTTTATTAAGGAGTCCCTCTTTCCAATGTCTCCCCTCTGGTCCGGCGCACCCAGCTCCCGGGGACCTTTGTAGGTCCCAGCTGTTTAGGGTTTAGCTCCACAGTGTCCCCCGAGCTCTCCTGTGTGTGGAAGGTGGTTGGATCTTGGGGACCCTGGGCTCACCCGTGTGCTCACCCACTAAGGAGGTGAGTAGCTGAATGCGCGGCTAGGAGCAGGGGCCTGGTTGGAGGTGGGTCCGGGGTGCTTGGTCTGCAAAGGTATATTCTTGTCCCCATCCCACCCCTTCCCTCTCTGTTTCCTGGCTGCCGTGGGCTGAGCACCTTTTTCTCTTTATGCCCCTCTGCCTTGCTGCCGTAGCCTGAAGCCGTGAGCCAAGGTAAACCCCGCCTCCCTGTGTGGCATGCATTGGGTAATTTATTCCAGTGAAAGAAAGTGGCGAAGACGATGGCTCTGACACCAGATCACCACCCACTGCCTGGGAACAGCGACCTACATGACTGAAGGACTTTTTTCTCCTTCCTAAGCAGAGCGCAGGACATTGGCCCATCCTGGTAGCCTTGGCCCTCTGAACTGTGACCTGGCCTCGTGGTGACAGAGTTCGTCCTGTTTCCCACACACACGTGCTTAAGGAAAGATTCACACGCAGCCCGTTATGCGGTGCTCATTCAGTGTAAGTCCTTTGGGCATTTTTTGTAATAGCTGGAAACAAAAAACGGCATAAAAACCCACCCGTAGGTGCTGGCTAAAGAGAGTGAGATAAAGCCAGGCTTCACCCCCTGTAAGCCCAGCAACTTGTGGGGGTGAGGCAGAGGGACTGTGAGTTTGAGGACAGCCTGGGCAAGTGAGCAAGATCTGTCTCAAAGTTGTTTTTTTAAAAAGACTGTGGACTGTGGCTTGGTGGTGAGCACTTGCCCAGCATGGCCAAGGCTCTGGCTTTAACCCCCACTACTAAATAAATAAGTACATAAATAAATGAAATTGAGATAATCTGTCCCATAGAATTCCCAGTGGCTGTAAAAAGTAAGGAAGCTTTTCCTAAAAATTGAGAGGAAGGGCGGGAATCCCTCAATTCCTTCTGACCCACACATGCATGGTCTCTCCCTCTCTCAGCCTCTCAACAGAGGGGTGCATTGGTCACAATCAGCAACCCTATAGTGATGCGCTACCGCCATCCTGAAGTCTGCGGTTGACATCGGGGCTTGCTCTGGCTGCGCACCTTCTGCGGTCTGGGCAGATGCAGGACGTCTGTCCGCCATCGCAGCACCACCTGGAGCACTTTCACTTTCCTGAAGAGAAGACACTGTATTTGCTAATATTTGTGGGATTTTAAAATTTTTATTTATTTAATTATTTGCACATACCTTTGATTGAAATGTGTGTGACACCCTAAAGCTGTCTGTGCTTGTTCTGTGCATCTTCAGGGAGTTGGAGGGGACACGTGGACCTGTGAAGCCATCACGGCTGTCTAAGCCAGAGCTCCACTTGTGCGTATTCCTAGCCCTTTTATTACGGTCATTGGTGTTTTTCATTGCTTTTTTGTGTGTATGTCTTTTTGAGACAGGGTCTGGCTATGCAGTTCAGGCTGGCCTTGAGCTCACTTTGTAGCCCAGGCTGGTCTCGAACCTACAAGGATCCTCCAGCCTCAGCCTCCTGAGTGCTGGGATCACAGGCATGCACCACTATGCCTGGCTTTCATTGCTTTTAAGAAAATTATTAGTATAAGTTTGTGATGCATAATAATGACACTTGTTTTGGGAAATTGGCATATAAACCCATACACACACACATATAATTTTAAATCCCCTTTACATTTATGTTTCTAAAAAGTAAAAAGTGGGGGAAGAACATATGTTTGGATTTGTCATATAAGCATAAGGTGTGTCAGAGGTGGGGGAAGGGTTTTCGGACCTTGTCTTTTTGTCCATTTTGTCTATTTTGATGTTAGAAACATGAGAATGTGTCACCTATTCAGAATGTAAATAAATACGATGTAAAAGTTTAATTAACTTTTCTACTTTATTATAACTCAGACTTCATGTAAGGCTTCCCGCCCTGGCTTCTAACGTTGCCTCCATGAGCGGAAAGACTGCCGGCGTCGGCACAGGCACGCAGGCTCGGGCTGTCTGTTGGCCTCCTGCGCAGGGGCAGCTGGCCCACCTCTTCCCGATCTCCTGCCCCTGTCTGGCCTGCTCTACCCAGGTGAGGCCCAGCCCTCGCTCCATCTGCTGCCCCAGACAGGCAAGCTGCGCGCTCCCTCCCTGCCAACTGAGCATCTTAATTACATGATAAGGACTAATTGCCTGTGACTAGGCTCTTCCACAGTCATAGACATTAACCAAAGTCACGCCTAACAAGCCTCACCATTAATTCTCTGTGCTTGCTGCTCCAGGATTTAATTATGCTTTGGCAGGAAAGAGCAATCCACATAAGAGGATTGAGGAGCGGAGCTCAAAGACGCCCTCTTCTCACTGGGGGGCCTTGGCAGAGCTGCTCCGAGACCCGCTTCCAGGCCCCAAGAATTTTCGCAGTGAACAGAAGCCGACTTCAGGGCAGGGGGCTGCATTTAACTGGCACCGGCTGTGTGCAGACAGAGCCAGGCACTGTCAAATGCCTCCTCTCCCCTCATCCTTGCAATCACAGTGGGAGATAGGCTCCCATTTTGCAGGTGAGTAAACAAAGCCTCAGAGAGATCCACTGACTTGCCCAGCAGTCAGCAGAGCCAGGTCTGTGCGCGCTGCAGGCCCCCACCATTCCACTATTTGTTGCTGGAGGGAAGATCCTAATGATATTTGTCATTCGAGCCTCAAATTTGTATAAGTTTTTATTTCCCCAGAGCATCCACAAACATTATTTTATCTTAGGCTCACGTTTGGTTGTTAAGAAAACAAAGTGATGATGTATCTGAAGCCTATGGGATCGTGGGATAAACATAGCTACATGCCCAGGTCTCTTACACCCAGTGTCATTCTCAGCATCAGTAAGTGGCTGGCCCTCAGCTCAGGCTGCCTGGATGTGTGACCTTAGCCAGGCCACTGAGTCTCACCATCACTGGTGCTGAACTGTGTGGTAGTTAAACGTGGTAGTCAAATGGTGAGTGCATGTAGAAAGGTCCTTCATGTTGGGCATGGAACTCGGGAATTATCAACATTTTCCCAAGACGTCTTTGTCTAGAGCCACATTGTTTTGTGGCTTTCTTGTTTCCAAAACAACTTTGATAGACCATTTGGAAACATTGGCCCCAGTGACACAATTCCTCTCCCTCGCTTTACCAATGTGACTTTTTGGCTTCTGCCTTTAAGGGGTGGGGTTTGTTTGCCTAGCTCTTGGAGCAGAGTAGGTCTTATACTACCCTTTGACCATTGGCATGAGATGGGCATGAGGGTCAACCAGTTCTGCTTGCTCCTTTGGGGCCTTGCCACCATCATGTGAGTGTGCTCGAGCTAGCCTGTTGGGCAGTAAGAGACACACAGCCCTGTCATCCCCTTTACCTGGATAACGGCCAGCCACCTCAGCTGCAGGATAAGGTCCCTGAGAACAGCCTGTGACCAGAAGATCTGCAAATCCCAGGCCAAAATCAAGCCTGCAAATATCAGCTGAGCCTTGTCCAGCTCAACAGATCTTCCTTCCTACCCACTCATGAACAACTACTCTGTTTTTGGAAAAGTCTTGCTGTGTAGTTCAGGTTATCCTTGAACTCACTTTGTAGTCCAGGATGGCCTCAAACTCACAGTGGTTCTCCTGGCTCAGCCTCCCAAGGGCTGGGATTATAGGTGGGTGCCATCGTGACTAGATAATTGCATTGTTTGAAGTCACCAAATTTTTAGGGTTATTTTGTTACACAGAGGTAGTGAACTGACTCAGCCATTTGCGCAACTTATTCTCACTAAGAATGGTGATGGGCACAGTGCGGATCATTTACTGCTTAGGCTTAGGCTAAAGGAGACAGTGCGGAGCAGCCTGGGCCAACCTGATGGCTCGGTCTTCCTCATCTCCTCCCAGAATCTGTTACAACACAATCTGAACAGTGCAATTTTTTAAAATCTGAAAATGTCTTTATTTCATCCTATGCTTAACAGATATTTATTATTAATGTAGAATTTGGGGTTGACAGGCATGTTTTCTCTGAATATGAATGGTGATCCTGCCCTGCCCTCTGGCTTCCATCTCTGCTCCTGAGAAGTCAGCTGTTAGTCCCACTGTTGCTCCTTGGAAAGCAATCTCTCTTTCCTCCTTTGCTGGTCTAAACATGTTCCCATTGTCTGCATGTTTAAGCCAAAGATAACAATTTTATTATGATTTATCTATGTGTTAATCTTTTTGTTTTTTATCCTTTAGGGATTGGTTGGACTTTTGGAACCTAAGTCTTGATTTGTGTGTTAGACTAAGTAATGCCAGGTGCTATAACAACTTTCAAATCTGTGGTTTAGTAGAATGAGTTCCTCAGGTGACCAGCAGGTGGCTTACTATGCAACTCTCTTCTGAGCAGGCCTAGGGACCTTCTGTCTGTGCGGTTCTCAACCTCAAGTCCACTGTTGCTTGTTGGGAAAGTTTATGGAGAGAATTTAGGGAATTCATTAGCTTAAATTGGGAGAACATTACATTATTATTTTTTTTTCTTTCTAAAACCTGGCATTTTATGAATATAGACAACAAACCACGATTGTATAGCTCTGAATTTGTTCCAGTGGAAGTCACAGATGTTCTTACATTTCTGCTGAATTTTTGTTGACACTCACTGACTACTTTGAAATTATGGCAGAATTAAAGCTACTTCCAGATTGTACATAATCAAAATCTTTCTGCCTTTGAGTGCTTGGTTCTAAGCAGCTGGCCCATGACTGGGAAACTATGTTCCTAATGGTTGTTCAGCACAAAATGGCAGCTTCATGCACTTCCACAGTGGTGACCTCATCCTTTACCCTGCTTCCCAGTATTTTCTATCAATGATTGTTGAATGGAACATGGGAGGAAGTAAGCTAAAGATCACTGCTGAGTGTTCTTACATACAAGCTAAGTAATAGCAGCCTTTACCCTTGTATGTCTTTGAACACTGCAATTAATTTGTCTGCATTTTAAATGTGTCTTTTTTTTAAATGTGTTAACAGTGATGCACCTTTCTGGGCCCTTTTTTCTCCTGAACATTTGTTTCTTTTCCTATCTTATTTCATTTATATTATTTTTCATTTCTAGAAATTCCATTTAATTCTCCTCCAACTTACTTTTGACCATTTCTTTAGAAGATTTTAAAGTTTCCTGTGCATTGTTTCACATTTATATCCTGCTGTGGACTAAGCATTGATGTCCTCCCTACATTTCCAAGTGGAAGCCCTCGTTCCCAGAGTGATGGTATTTGGGTGAGGGGACCTTTGGGGAGGGACAGGATTTGGACGAGACCACGAGGGTAAAGGCCCTCATGGCAGGACTGCTGTCCTTATATGAAGGGGAAGAGCTGGGGGTGGTGGGCCCCGCCTGTAATTTTGGGTACTTGGGAAATTGAGGTTGGAGAATTGTGTTAGAAACCAGCAGGTACAACATAGCTCCTGTCTCAACCACACACACACACACACACACACACACACACACACACACAGAGAGAAAAGAAAAGGACCAGATCTCTCTTTTCCCTCATCACTTGAGCCTATGTCAAAAATACGCAGCTGTCTACCGGCCAGACTTCCTCCAGAACTGTGAGAATGAGAGTTTCTGGTCTTAGCCACTCAGCCTATGGCATTTTGTAGCCAGAGCCAGAACAGACCAAGACATACCCCTAGCACCAAGAACAGGGCTTGGGAAGTAGGAGGTGCTCAGTAACAGGTGCTGGATGGAAGAGTGAGTGTCGCCTGCATCACACAGGGCGTGTAGGGTCAGAGGAGGGAAGGGGAGGCCCTGCTGCCAAGGACCCACACGGGGTGAGGCAGGCTCAGCCTCACCTCTGCACAGGGCCCATGGGGGGTAGGTACACAGACTCGGGGGGCCCCAGCACCCTGTTCGAGCATTGGCCTCTGTGGTTTCCTCCAGATAATAGTTGTTTCCTCCTAGGCGGTAGTGAGGATAAATTATGTGTCGCGTAAACCTGATTAAATGTGTACTACGTTAGTACACTATGTATTACTAAAGCACAATACCAGTAATTACTGTTTATTTCTATTACAGTTATTACATACCAGGCCTTGCGTTGCACATATTATCTTATTTAAACCCTCGCAGCCCTCAAAGCCCCCGAAGCTGTTAGCCACATTTAGCAGGAGGAAATAGAGCTCTGAGAGACTGACTTACAATGCTCAATAAACAAAAGCACAGCGATCGTGCTGTGCATAAGTATGGCGGGGGGGGGGGATTGAGAGGAAGAGGCCCTGGCCTGCAGGTTGCTCTGAATCATGCCCTGCAGATGTGCAGCCTGTGTCCCTCACAGAGAAGGAAAGTTGGGCAAAGGCGAGGGCCCCTCCAGGCCCCAGAGCTGGCAAAGGACAGAGCTAGAGCCCTGTATGTAAGAGTCCAAGTCCCATGCCCATGCCCACCTCACAGGCGTAGCTATGGGGACACCTGCAGTCTGGCAGGGACAGAGTGGGCAGAGTGGCCAAGGCTGGGGTGGGGCTGGAGGCGAAGGCCAGGGGACAGGAAGTCTTGAGCACCAGCATGAAGCCAGGGAGCCCCAGGAGACTCTGCAAAGGACAGTGGCAGAGCCAGGAGTCCTTAGGGGCCCTGGGGTGGGTGTAAGCTGTGACAGAGAAAGGGGGAAGGGAACCTGGCCCTCATGCCTGGCTCCAGGGCTTCAGAACTCGGTGCCCCTGCAGGGCTGGAGCAGATGCTCCCTTTTCCTTCAGGGGCTCTGATGCCCTCAACTCAGTTTGGTGTGTGTGTGTGTGTGTGTTAAATGCAGCAACTATAAAATGCTTCCATCTGCTGCTTCCAGTTTCTCCAGGGTTGAATGTCATGGGCTTGGAAGCCAGAAGCCAGGAAAAGGACCCGGGGAGTCACTTTTGTATCTGGCATATATCACTCATGTGGCCTTGAGCAAGCCTCCCATCCTTCTCAAGCCCAAAATCGTCCCATATGTACAGACGACAGCTCAGTTGGCTTTAGCTGCTGGGTCCTGTGATTTCAGCTGGTCGTACACACCCAGGGTGCCAGGGACAGGTGAATACAGAGACTCCTCATTTGTATCCTGTTGGGCCCACAGCCTGGAGCAGGAGCGTAGACCTGCCTGGGTGCAATGAGTGGTGTCAGAGGGTGGGAAGTGGTCTGGTTGAGGACCCTGGCCGGGGTCCCATCCTCTGCCATGGGTCCCCAGCTCCCCAGCCAGGAGGAGATGCACAGTTGGACCCTGTTTCATGGCCTGTTCAGTGTGGGAGCTGGGGTTAGATGATGCGTAGAGGCCCTTCATGCTCTCAAACCTTACCCTCTCAGGTGCGCACCGGTAGGGGTTTGATTTGTTGAATGCCAAGGGACAGCCACCAGGTCCCGGAAGTGACCATTTTTACTAACATGGCCACAAATCTAGCTTCCTGTGGTGAAGGAGAGCAGATCTGCAGCTTTGGACATCACCATTTGTCAGGCCATGGGGCCTCTGAGCTCTCAGGTACTGCACCAAGGGGACAAAAGGAGAATTTTCCCAGAATTTCTCTTAATGTCCCAGAATTTAGGAAGGTGCTCCTCACCTCCTCCCAGCACTGAGGAGTTTGTCTCTGGTGCCTGGCTGGTGGGTTGGGCAGTGTCACTGCCTTGGAAGCTGGTCACAGAGCTCCATCCACCCCACCCCCTGACCATGTGTCCTGTTGTCAACATTCACTGGTGAAGGAACAGCCATTTTCCAGGCACCAGCAGGTGCCAGGCAAAAATCATTATGGAGCCAGGCATGGTGGCGAATGATTGTAATGCCAGCACTCGGGAGGCTGAGGCAGGAGGATCACAGTAAGTTCAAGGCCACTGTGGGCTACATAGTGAGTTTAAGACCAGCACAAATTACAGAGAGAGACCTTGTCTCAAAAAGCCAAAAACAAAAACAAGAGATCACTGTGAAACAGTTCCTGCACTCAGAGAGCCAAGCTGGTCAGGACACAGTGACACAGAGGTGCCACCAGTGGAACCAACTCTCTCCTCATTGCAGCCTTTACTGTCCCTTCCTAGCAGCTGGCAGCATGTGTAACAGTTAAGACTGTACCTTTATCAGAGTTGTTTATTGCCTGCCTCCTCCTCTTAGCTGTGAGTTCCTGGGGACAGGGACAGAGTCTGGTCTGTGAGCAAGTGTGTTCCTTGGCGCTCCACACAAGGCATGAGTGACGGAAAGGAAGAAGGGAAAGCTGGCCCCTGAGCTAGCGTGGCAAGGGTGGAAGTCCCACCCAGGGAAGGGGCATTTGGGCAACTAGGAAGGGGTATGGGGTACCGAGGGTGGTGACTGAGCTAGGAAAGGGGACGCAGCAGAGAGGAAGGTGTCTGATGGTGCGAATCTCTGGGGAGGGGTGGAAGGAGAACCTGGGCGTGACTGGTTCTTCATAGTACGCTTGTCTGCATTTTAACCAATCTGTTTGAAATCTTTGTCCATTTCCAGACCCAGGTCGAATGCTGTTCTCTCTGAGAGCCACCCTAACCCTCAGGGTGTGTTGTGGTGGGGTGGAGGGGAGCCACATCCCCGGTTTATGCGACTGTCTAACCGGAAACGGAAGCAGAAATGCTGTCTTTTCCACCAGGCTGTGAGCCAGAGGAGCCCACCCGGTCTGGAGAGGAGAGGCTGCGGCAGCATCGGAGACTTGGCGCCTCGTGTGCAGTGGTGACTCCAGCAGTATCACTGCCTTAGGAGGGGCTGTACCTAGGAGTGACCTCGCTGTCCCCCCTTGGATCATGCTGCCCACACTGTCTGTGCAGGATGAGAGTATCGAGAGAGTCCACCTCGCTCCTCTTTTGCTGAGTCTTCCATCTGAATGACCTGGTTTTATGAAGCACAGTCAAATAATAAACATGAATAATGTTCTCCCTTCCTGTATTCAAGCTGGCCAGTGATTGATGACAGGCGCAGTAAAGCCGTGTGGTGCCACACTGTCCCTTGGGTTTGCAAAGCTGCATCTTATAAAATTCTACCACTTGGTGCCTGTGAGAGTTCACTAAGAACCTGGCTCACGGCTGGTAGGTGAGAAATCCAAGGTCTTTCTGGAGGGCAATTGGGTAATTGGTGAGGGAGTTTGCAAAGTGTCTCCTCTTTAACCCAGCGACCCCACTCAGGGATGGGTCATTCTCAATTCACAGTAAAGGAAAGATTGATGCACACAGCTTTTCTTCACAGTGTTATTTTGAAAGATAAAAGATGCTTTCTCTCCAAAATACCTGGTACTAATGGAATAGTGAAGTTGTAGTCCAACCACTTAATGGAAGTATCGCAAAGCAATTTTAAGTGGTAGTTAGTGACTTTAAAAATTTCACCAAAGATCCTAGTGTTGATCTCTTGGATTCCAAATGTCATTCTCCACTAAGAGGAACCAGGGGCTTTTTGCAGAAATGGCTGGTTCCAAGTGCAGAGCAGGAAAGCGCTGAATTAGACTGGAACATCTTGGTGTGCCAGGAAATGGCAAAGTGCTCTGAGCTAATGGGGACAGGTCAAGCTACAGCCAAGTATGGGAGAATCTAACTATGAACACAAAAATAAAGAGGATAATGGAATTTAACAAGATTTTTTAAAAAAAGGATCTGCACACAGTGATCGCATTTTTAAAAAGTGGACTAGAGGGAAATAAAAAGGCCAGTTAACAATAGAAAGAAGCCAGGCATGATGGTGCACACTTGTAATCCCAGCACTTAGGGGGCTGAGGCAGGAGGATTGCCGAATTCAAGGCCAGCCTCCAATACATAGTGAATTCAAGGCCAGGCTAAAATGCATAGAGAGACCCTGTCTCCAAAAAACCAAACTAAACCAACCCAGAACAAACAATAGAATGACTGAGGAGAAACTAAGAAAATCACCATTTTGGAACTACCAATATAATAATTCAGGTCAGAATCACTAATGCATTCTCAAAACCATTGAAAGTTTGTTCTCTACCTATAAAAACATTTATTATCAATAAAAGGGGAAAACACACTTCACAGTGAAGGTCTCTGGCAGAAACCACTTTAACGGACATCATGTTCTTCTTGAATTGGATTTAGTGACCCAACACCACTAAATCCCAAAACTATTGCACCTAAATCTACTCATAAGGAAACAAATCCACATCATGGGTCCTTCTACAAGATAACTGGCTCATATTCTTCAAAATATCAATGCACAAAAGAAAATAAAACAGAGTAGAGAAGATACAACTTGATGGAATCTCAAGTTGGATCCTAGATCGAGAAGAAGTTCACAACAGTTTACAGAGAATATTCTTAGGAGTATTAGAAAAATTTGATTATGTATCATATATAAGGTTATATCATTGCATAATGTTAAATTTCTTGGATGTGTAAAGATATAGTTGCTATATAGGAGACTATTTTTTCTTCTTAGATACCAGCTAAAATATCCTCAGAGGAAGTACCCCAAGGTCTGAAATTTAGGTTGTTCAGAGCTGAGGGAGAGGAAGAGAAGGAGGTAGAGACGGAGAGAAGGAAACGGATGGGGCAAAGTGGAAGAGCCTAAGCGAGGGGCATATGGATATCCACTGTATCATCTTTCCAACCTTTCTGTGTGAACTGTCTGCTGCCTCTTTTCATAAGTATTGCAAAGCGTTGTATGGGAGGTGCTCACTGCAGTTGTTAGGCTCGGCTGTGCCAGCCCAGGGTGTAAAGTTGCATGTACATTCAGAGCTGTGTCATGCTGACAGGGAAGAGAGAAGAAATCACAGAAGGAGGGGGAAGGTAAAGGACCAGTATACAGTATTTGAGCAACTGGTCTTAAACCCTCCTGAATCTAAGTGCAATAAAGGTTTCCTTTTTGCTTATACCAGTTTGAGCTGCGTGTCTGTTGTTTGTGCCCAAGGAGTCCTGCCCACGACAGCAGGGAAATGTGTAGAAAAGGCATTAGCTTCCTGTTGTTGCCTAACAGATGACCCTAGGTTCAGCAACCCACCTAGGATTCCTCATTTTATCAGCTCACAGCGTCTGCAGGGCAGAAGTCCATTCCCTTTGTCACAGCCTGCAGGTCAGGCCTCTGGGCTCTTCGGCCAGGTTCTGTTTGCAAGTTCTCACAAGGCTGCAGGCGAGGTGCCAGCCAGGCCTACCATCTCATCTGGAGATTCTGCTTCAGGCTCATCCCAGCTGTTGGCAGAACTCAACTACTTGCAGTTGGGTTGCTGAGTTTCCTGGCTTTTTGCTGTCACCTACAGGCTGCCATAAGGTCCTGGATGCTTGGCCTATCAGTTCCCTCAATGTGGTGCTTGCTTCAAGCCAACAAGGAGAATCCTGTGGGTCAGGATGGAATCTTACATCATGTACCTTAATCTCAAGGCTGACAGCCCTATTACCTTTGCCATATCACAGAACCAAATCTCAGCAGTGACCTCACCTGTGCCATATCCACTGGACCCCAAGCAAGGCCTGCCCACCCTCAATTTTAGACCAAGGCGCTGCACTAGGAGGCAGAAGTCATTGGAGGGTGGCCTAGGGTCTACTCACCACAAAAGGACAAGAAGAACCTGCTCAGGTGCCGCCGCAGCTACCCTTAACCCTCACTGAACACTAAAGTACTATGTGCCTTTATCCCGTTTCTTCCTTATTCAACAGTAGATCTCACTGGGGAATGAGAAGGGGCACTAGAACCTTCTGCTCTGTGATATGGTTTGGAATTTTTACAATGAACATGTATTTGTGTATTATGTAATTTTTAAAAAGATTAAAAATGAAAATTGTGGGCTAGGGGTATAGCTCAGTGGGAGAGAATGTGGGCTGGGTCTGAGCCCCCCATACATATGTGTGCACATGTGTGCGCACACACGGACACGCACAAGAGGAAAAGAAATGAGGAAAATTATGTATATAGTGTGACTTCGACTGTGACCGCTTCCCCTCCCCTTCGGGGCACAGGTATACACGAACGAGGAAGAAAGACCGGAAGGACATAGGACAAGGTCGTAACTGATTAAGGGGGAGGAGCAGATCTGTGTGTAAGTGACATTTTCTTCTTTAAACTTTTCTGAATTTTCCACAATTAAGGAATTTTGCTCTAATAATCAGGGGAAAAAAAACTCAAGTGATTTGAAATGCTTTTGGATCCAGTTTTATGACTAAAAATAAACATTCTTGTTTACTTTCTGCAGAAAGGCAATTTCCTGCCTGGGTGGCTGGCGGAGTGTCTGTTCTTAGAGCCCAAAGACATCAATCAGATGTAAGCAGCGAACACACACCTGCTTCCTCTCACGCTGATGGAGAACAATTACCTCTCATTAGAACGTTTCTGGCTCAGCCCCAGGACAGCATTATTTGAACAAATAGCAGATTTTCTCCAGAGACTAAAAGCTACTGGAAGGTTTAGCCAAGACATGAAATAGAATACTACATGCCAGACAGATCTGAGACCTGGTCTTGTTTTGTAATCAAACAGCCAAAACCCATGCCTGCATGGAAACAAACAAAAGGTGTAGGTGATCCCACTTGGCGGGTCCTTGTGCCTGGTTGCTTGTCTGTCCAATTATAGAAGTGAACAAGGGGAGCTTCTGCCCCAGCCAGCTAGCTAAAGACCACACCTGTGGTCAAAACAGCGAACAGAACACAGACTCCACAGTCAGGGACCACAGGGGCTTCTGGTAGAGTTGGGCTTGTGTTGGGCAATCGTAAGGGAGATTAAAGAATCTCTCCAGATAGGGACCAGGTCTGGGGTAGATGCTGGCCAGAAGCCGGGGCAACTTGGTGATGGAACTATTACTTAGAAGAAAAGTAAATGGGGCCCACACTGTTAACTGCAAAGCAGCAGTAGTCGCTGACAGAGCAGCAATGCTCAGGGGATGGTTAGTATTTTTGTGCTCACAAGAGCTGCCTTATCAATACCTTGTTCTGAGTATTGCTTGTGTTCTTAGGGGAACCTGGTTGATTGGTTGTCAAAAGGGCTGTTTCCCACTCTCTCCCTTTGTTCCTCCCTAGTTTAAAATAAACCTACCACTCAATAAAACAAACACACAGATACACTTTACAACTTAGGAAATGCTCTTCTTACAATGGTGGCGTTTTTTCTGCTTTTAGGAAAGCGACACCATGGGTTGGAGATGCGTCTTGGCCAGTCGGAGAACAGTAGTACCCGGCTTAAACTTGCTACTTTTCTTTTTGCCACACATCACTGCTTCTCATCAGTCCTGGTTTTGAAAATAGTTGGTTCATTCTACATGTCTGCCTTGAGTTCTTGCTAAATGTCCTGCACTGCAGTAGGCACAGCGGCAAGGTGGGCATAACCAGCCTGTCCAGGGCAGCGCTGGCAGTGAAGGGTGACCCACTGAGCACAGGGGCTTCCATTAAGGCTCCAGGGAGAGACCGGGGAGAGACCCTGAGCATTCTGCTGCTGCTGTAAGAAATCAATGCAAATTTAGTGGTGCAAATGTCTTTTCCTACTGTGCTGGAGGTCAGAGGTCTGAATGAGTCTCCCCAGTGAAAGCTAGGGTTGGGGCAAAGCTGCATTTCTTCTGGTGGCGCGAGGGAGAACCTGCATCGTTGCTAGCTCCAGCTTCTGGAGGCTGCCGGCTTCTTTCAGTTTATGGCCCCCTTCTTCACATTCAAGGTCCTCCGACCTCCGCTTCCGTTATCAAACATTCTCTGACGCTTCTGCTTCCCTCTTCTACTTTCAAGAACCCTGTGACTATGTTGGCACAACTGCAGAATTCAGGACAAGTCCTTATTTTGTGGTCCTTAACTGTACCTGCAACATCCCTTTTGCTTTGTAAGGTGACACATTCATAGGTTCCAGGGATTAGGACATTAGCACGTGGGTGACTTTGAGGGAGACTTATTTTTCGTATTACTGTCACCTGCCTAGCCTTTGTGGAGCTGCCAGGGAAGACGAGAAAGGGCTCTGATTTCAGACAAAGTATCATCTAAGCTGACATGGTTATGGGGGTGGATAAAGAGGAGCCTATGGTTGAAGAGAAAGCAGGGTGCAGTGGGGGTACATTAGTTACCACTAGGTTATACCACAGTAACAAGCCACCTCCCAAATCTGAGGGGCCCACAGAAGTGTGAATTTACTGTTCATGCACCCCAGGACCTTGGCCAAGGGAGCATCCCCCATCCGGGACATGCTGGACTAGTAGAGGAGGGGAACAATTTTGGTGGCAAAGTCACATATGACGAAACTTCTGCCTAGCAATGGCAGACATCTTTTCCACTAATATTTCACTGATGAAAGCAAGCAAGTGAAGTCACGTGGCCAAGGAAGGCCTCTACGGAACGAGAAGTCAGATCCCTTCACAGGAAGAGGCAGCAAGTAACTGGAACAAGAAGAGATTCCTATGCGGACGAGAGACTGGGGTGTAGAAGAAAGATGCTTGGCGTGGCTGGAAGCTGTGAGGGGTAGAAGGCCCAGATCACGTAGGACTTCACAGGCCAGTTCTAGCTTCAGAATGGAGGCTCCAGGAGGGCAGGAGCTAGATTTCTGCCTTATCATTCTAGCCCAGGCCTTCTGAAACTTTACTGTTACTATCCCCAATAAAATCATAATGCCATGGGTATAGTTTTCTGGTGTGTGCATATCTGGGCTTTATATGTAAGAGCAGCAACGTATTATTCTGCCCCCAAGAATTAATATTCACCCCTTTGGGTGATATTGGCCTCTGTTGAGAATGTACATCATAGTCCTGACTATACTTGGGCTTTTTGCTGCCTTTTTTGTTTGTTTTTTGTGGCTGTGCTGGGGATTGAACCTAGGACCTTTATATTGAGATACATCCTCAGCCCTTTAAAATTTTTTTTAAATTTTGAGACAGTGTCACTAAGTAGCTAGGTTGTCCAAGCTGGGCTGGAACTTCGGATCCTCTTGCTTTAGCCTGTCAGAGTGTTTTAATTAATTCTTGGATTCAATAGGCTTAAACCACATTTGTGAATTAAAGCCAGTCGCTAGTGTTTGTTAAGTTTACAAGCATAAGCCCTGCTACTTTAGCTAAACTCAGTGTGACCAGCACTGCATGGACAAAGCAAAGCATGTGGATGCAGAGGGTCAGTAGGGTAGAGAGGACACTTGATTTGGTATTAGGGAAGACCTGATTATAATATCTAGATGCTGCTTGGTGAGCTTTCAAAAACTCAATCTATGCAGTGTGATGCAAAAATATGACTGTTTAAAATTTATTACAGCAAAAGACACATTACCATTAATTTCCCCCTGAGTCTACCCCTCAGTAAGAACACAATTATCCCATTATTCTTCCCCCTTTCCAAAGCAGTTCTCAAACCCTCTTTCAGGAGTATCTTTAGTTGCACTGTTACAGCTGCTCCAATGTCCTAAACTGATCCAAAACATTGACCTTTCATGGTCATTTTGACTTTGGGGAAGAGCCAGAAGCCCCAAAATGCCTGATCTGTTGAATATGGCAACTGAAAACACACTATAAGGTTTTTATTTGACAGAAATTGCCCTAAATAGTTGATAAATATGGGGTGATAAGAAAACAACCATGCACATTTAAATAAAAGTTCATTCAACTTGGAAATGGCAGGCATCTTTTCCACTGATATTTCACTGGTCAAAGCAGTCAGATCACCTGGCCAAGGATGGTCTCAGAATAGTTCCCCTTGCTTTGAACTGCTGGCCCATCGTTCTTGACACTGCGTCTTTTACTGTAATGTTTTTAAAACATTTATTGTATTTTTCAATCACCCTTTCTCCATGTCTTGCTCTTTTAGAAGCCTTTGCTCCCTAACAGAGTGTGCCCTTACCTATGTTTTGGAAGTCTAGGAAGCTTGACCACATCTCTGTTGCTATGGTCTCATTTTGTGTCCCTATGTTGAAACCTGATTGGCAGCGGGAAGGCATTTGGAGGTCATTAGACCCAAAGGCAGAGCCCTCAGTAGGGGGGTTAGGGCTGCCAAGAGGCCCCAGAGAGATCCTTGGCCCCTTCCACAGTGTGAATGTACAGCAAAAAGGAAACTACGAATTGAGAAACAGGCCCTTTCCAGACACCAAATCTTCAGCATTTTGGGACATCTCAGCCTACAGAATTATGAAAAAAAAATTATGAGAAATAAATTTTTGTTTATAAGCTGCCCAGTGAATTGTACTTTTTAAGTAACAGCCAGAATGGACCAACTATGAACATCCATGACCAGTAATATTTTCAGGCCAACTTTTGCTTTTTTTTTTTTTTTTTTTACCCTGATGGGTAAAGAACTCAGGGCTCATGCATGCCAGGCAAGTGTTCTACCACTGAGCACCCAGTGTTTTTGTATTTTAAATTCTTATGGCTTCTCTCTTTTCGGGAGGCCTGTTCAGCTGTCCCATCTAAATCCATACTACTGTTATCTGAGTTCTAGGGTGCTGTGGGCTCCTTCTACAGATTTTTCTAGGTTCTTATGCTGAACAAGGAATTGGTCAAGACAAACACAAAAGGCAGCAAGATTTTACATTTATTGAAGGTAGGAAAAAAGTATGCTCTGCAGAGTGAGTGCGGGCCAATTAAAGGTAGGGAAAAAATTACACTCTGTACAGTGAGGTAGGCCGCTAGAGAGAGAGCACAGTGGCAGAGCTTAGTGGTGGCCATCCTTTGTGTCTCCCACTTCTCACACTCATGTCTGGTCTAACCTATCCAGCCGAAAACATGCTCAAGTTCTCGTAGGAAGTGAAGATAGCACTCTCTGATTGAAGGTGCAGGGCTTCAGAAGAGGGCCTGGATCTCTGTGACTGACAGGTCACACCCACTTGCCCAGCCAGCTGGCCACACCCTGATTTCCCGCCTCATTGATCTCAACACATGGAGCCAGTTAGTCTTTCTTTTCTATGGTTTTAGAAAACAAAAAAGCTGTGTGAACAGGACAGATGTTGAGTGAAGGTCTGCAAAGCTCCGGAGGAATGGTGCGATGCTTTGTGCTTTGCCCCATTCACATGTTCAGTGATGATCCATGACCAGCCATCAGAGGCTGGGGGTGCGCCAGGCACTGTTCTGGGAACTGGTAATGCAACACTGGCTAAAGATCATCTTTCCCAAGGGGTTAGAAATGTCCAGAGAAATGTAAGTTTATGGTAGCAGTATAGTGGAAATGCCAGGCTGTGAGTTATACCAAGGTCAGTTAATCAAAAGACAGGAGGGGCCAGCCCTCGGACATGAAGGGCCGTACTTTTAAGACTTATCTGTTCTTGAACAAAGAGGAGGATTTAATTGTGAGTGTGGAGACCGAGAAGTTATGGGGCAATGTTTGAATTCATTGATTTGGTATTCTTAGTTGCTAAACAGGAAAAAAGCCTGACATGTTATTACAATTCAGCATTTGCGTGTGGAACCGGTGGTCTGTAGACTCTCAAAGACAGACTTTTAAAGCTTTTCCCTATAAATGTGGTGATTCAGAGGCAGAGGGGATTACCACAGAGCGACATAAAGGATGTTGAGTCCAGAGTCCCTCCTTGGCCAACAGCCCTGTAGGACAGGCTCCTTGTGCACACCCTGCTGTTCCTCCTGTTCTTGCCATGCTGTTTCTTCTTCCTTGAAAGGCCTTGTGTCCCCTACTAACCCGTCTAGGAAGCCCACTCCCTACCCTCGTGGCTCATCCCTGACTCAGCCCTGCACAAGTGCTTCCCCTGGCCCACCCCACCCCCTACCCTTACCCATTACTTTCTCCATAGCTTTCGAGACAGGTTACTTGAGTGTGTATCATCTGCCTTCCCCACTTACTTCTAAGCAAGAGCAGAGGGTCTCATGTTCACCACTCTACTCCCAGCTCCTAAAAGCTACCAGTACAGGACACTCATGAGTCTTACTATGGGTCAGAAAGAAAATGATCCTTTTTTTTTGCCTTGTGATATCACCTATAAATAAGGCTTCTGTATGTAATCCATGATGCTTAAATGTTCTTTTTTGGAAAAGTATGTTTTAAGGTATCTGTATGTTTCCATGTCTTGAGAGCAGATCACTAGTTAAAAGTGTGGAAGCTCGGAGTCATTTAACCTATGTTCTTGTCAGGATAAGAATACCTCTGTCATGTGTGCAGAGCACCTGTGGGATGTCCCTCTCAGGTGCCTTACTACAGGTCCGTCACACAAAGTCCCTTCAGGCCTTCATCCTTCCCCTTACATCCAGACCCAGAGGCCACGGCAGTGTCCTGCACTCAGCCAGCCTCCCGCGGTGAGGCGACAGCGCCTCGTGAGGCCTGGCTGGGTAGTGGCCGTCTCCCCACAGGTGAGGGTTGTGGCAAGGCTTCTTGGACAAGGCTGGCTCCTGGCCCATAAATTCTACCCCTCATCTATGAAATGAACAGGGTTAAGTGTATTTCCACCACATTTTAACAAAATCCAGGCATTTCCTTTGAAGGTTTTGTTCTGTAGCAATAGAAATTGTAGTTTTCACAAAGCACACTGTCTAGAGAAAAGGACATGTAAAAATAGTCTCATTTTTCAACTGACACCTCTAAACACAAATCTGAACTCTGTGTGTATGTGCACGCATGTTTATTTGAAATGACTTTAAATAAACGTGTTGGCCTGAGGAGGACACAGACTTGGCTCTCATGCAAATCCTTCAATGGAGTCAGGAAGGTTTCATGTTATCTGAGGGTAAGTGAAGGGAAGCACTTTCAAAAATCCCCACGATTAGCGGTCAATAATGAAACTGAAATTCAATCAGATTGATGTAACTGAAAAAAAATAATGCCGGAAACAGTTAATCAAACTATTTCCAAACTCAAGAATGCATGTGGCCTGAACAAAAGATTTATAGTCATCCCAACAAAAGCCAGGAGGACGCGCAGAGAGACAGAAAGTCTGGCACTACACAAGGATGAGGCATGTGCTGTTTTCCATTTCATTTATGTAACCTGGTTTTAATCATTTTCCAGAAATGTTTCCAAATTAGAAAGAGGGAGAAAGACCTTTAAAATATATTAACAAGATGAAATTCTTCTGTCTGAGGTCAGACCAGACCTCGCAGCTCAGACTAAGAACTGTGGCATAAACCCTATATAGATTTATTACTGTGCCTCTACACCAGCCCCTTACACAGTGTTTACTTTTATATGATGTAGAATTTTCTGCCTTTTTCATTGGTAAGGTGGAAAAAAAAAGCCTACACACACCTAACATGACCTTTTTACAATGAAAAATAAACAAGTATCTCATAGCGGGCCAGAACTTTTGAAGGATTGGTAGGCTTCACATGTTAATTAAAGTCACACAGTGGTATCATTAGGAATGGAAACTGGTCAGGCTTTCAGTCAGGCACCAAGTGACCGCATCAGAAACATCCCTCGTGAAGCCAGACACGAAGCTGCCTACCTTACTGTAAGGCCAGCACTCTGTTGTTTTGTTTTGGTACCGGGAATCGAACTCATGACCTCGGGCTTGCCAGGCAAGCACTTAATGCAGCTGAGCTACCTCCCTGGCCTAAGCCCAGCACTCTGGAGGTTGACGCAGAATTCGAAGTTTGAGCCTAGCCTGTGGAAACATGTCTCAAAATATAAACAAATAAATGGACTGGAGATGTAGCTCAGTGCAAAGGCACCCCGGGTTCAATCTCCAATACTGGAAAAAAAAAATAAAATAAAAAGACACCCCCGAAAGACTACACCCTCACAAAGCCCGAGATCCACATATGTCTACCCATTACATACGAAGAAACCCACAGGACCCAGGGACGGAACAATTTAAGAATTCAGACACAGACGGAAAGCAAAGTCAGAACAGGCATTACATTGCACGTAAAGGTTCAAAGGGTAACTCTCTATTATAATGCTTTTGCACTGGAGTGTTACTGAAGTGGACAGGTTGCCAAAACAGATTTTTTTGCTAAATGCCACAAACAGGGGCTAAGGATGCCAAAACTAATCCAAGGGATCGGCTGCAGAGAAGAGGTGGCGGAAGACAAGGGTGTGCGAACAAGAACCGAAGGAAGGCAGCCAGGGCCGGAGCGCGGAGATGGGGGCTTCCGCGCAGAGCAGCTGCAGGCCTCTGCGATCGCTCTGAGCGGCTTGGCTGCAATTCCTGGTTCCATTCACTTTAGCCCACCTGGAAAGGTCTTGTTTGATGGGGATGAAAAACCATTATTTAAAAAAGAAAAACGAACAGTCAATTTTATTTATGTATTATATAAACAGATTTACACCAGTCTGGCCTTTAACATGTAAAAAGTAAATCTCCATTCACAAAGTTAAATATAGGAAAATACAAAAGCAGACTGAATTATCAAAAAGGAAAACTTTTTATTTTTTATCACTAATACAATTAGTTTCCCTGATTAAACTCCATAATCAGTGTCACCTAAAATACAGGAACATCTGTACAGAAGTGAACAGCCCCTGTACCTCTTTATATATATTAGGACCACTAAACTCAGAAAAAAGCAGAGCTGGGCTTGTGAAATTACTGTTTGTTTCAGAAACTCCTACCATTTGAAGGAAGTAAGAGGAAGATTTAGGTAGCAGAGAACTTACACAATAACTTAAAAAGTTAAAAGCTTGTAGTGATAAAATAATCCTGTGTACCCTTCTTAGCAGTTCTAGGAAAATGGCCTTTTTGCAGATCCCAGGTCCAATAAAAGACAACCCATCACTAAAACAACTGGCTCAGTTCATTTGCCATATGGCTGGTCGTGGTGCATTTCTGGTGAATAAGTCAACAGAACGATCATGACCCAGAGGTGAAGCAAAGCCTAAAAAAGAAAAGCAATTTATGCATTAGCCAGTAAGTTCACCTTTCCTGAAGACCCCTGTGCAGGGCACCAGGGCAGCACCCAGGGCTTCTCTGTCTGCATCCCCTGTGGGGTGCAGGAGTGTGAGACATGGTGGGGGCTGAGTCCGTATTTCCTGGATGAACAAGGAGGGGACAAATAAGCAAACAGCTCGGTGAGCTCAGGAATCAAGAGTTGCTAAACCTACACAGTGCCCTGGGCCGCAGCTCCAACCCCTGCGAAGTCAGCCCTTGGGCACAGTCTGTACCTTTCTGGGCTATCCTTTTTTTGTTGTTGTTCTTCCTATTCCCTTCTTAAAAACTTTCCATTTAGAGGAATACTTCTCCCCTCTAGTGGATCAAGAAATTTCTCTTCGAGTAGCTTTTTATTTCTTCTCAAGAGAACAGCCCTGCGCCTGGAGACACACCCGCTCAGCACAGCAAGTGCGCTTGAGGCGCAGGACGCAGCAAAGAGCAGCCTGCACGTCTGTGACCGCTGCACTAACGCTAAGACATCTGGAAGAAAACAGGTCAGCCCTGACATCCTTCCAGGAAGTCAAGCCACACACATGAAAATAACCACGGCAACTTTACAACACCAAAATAAAAATGAAAGCAACTGCTCTGTGCTGTTTTTATTAGAAGAGCTTAAAAATGGAGGTAATATTGAACTGCATTAAAGTTAATTATATTTGTAGGCAGAGCCTTTGAGAATTTTTACTCTAGACATAATGAATTGTTAACTTGTAATCTTTAAAAAACCAACTATAAAACAAAAACAAAATATAAAAAATTATAAAAATGAATTTTATCCTCTTTCAAAATTGTTAAAATACCAATAAGATTAGCAGCTGAAAATAAATGAGTTAAAAATCAAATGCGGCATTATTTTTTCATGCAAGTTTACTCACCATATATATAATTACAAACACTCGTGCTATGGGGTATCTTCGGAGAAAAATTCCCAGACGAATACTGTGCAAACAGGTGGGGAAGAAAGAGAGAGGAAAATCACACACACAATCAATCTTCTTGTGTTAATATTAATATTAAAATTTTACCCATTTAAACTATTCATATGGCCACCACGGAAGAATGATTCTCTATAAATTGTTAAAAGATAACATAAAACCACTTATCACAGAAATGTCATAAAGAAACATCACAGTAAACGCCAGCATTACTTGGGTGTGGCTGTGACACTTCAGTATAGGGTACTTCTTGAAATTCCACGGCCACAGTTACTAAGGGAGAGCCATAGGAAACCCAGCAGACACCTGAGGAAGTAGGCATGGAACAGTATGATGTCCAGACCTTGATGCTCAGCCTCCTTGTGACAGTCTTTCCCTATCAAGACAGACACCAGCACAAGCAAATACACACTTCTGCTTCCCTTTTTTTTTTTGTATCAGGAATCGAACTCAAGACCTTGTGCTTGCCAGGCAGGCGCTTATGCCACTGAGCTGTGTCCCTGGCCCCTTCCTTTATTGCCACTAGCACAACATACTGCATCGGTTCTATAAAAACTGTATAGTGAACAAATAGACTTGAACTACATTGTTAATTTGGAGATAAACACATCTCATCCTAGCTCCATGGCTTCAGGAATTTTAGTGTATTATTCTTTCTTTTAATACTATCACTCTATTCAGACACAGGTAAGAAAAGACTATCATGCAACAGTTCATTACAATGTGTAACTGCTTGCTTTGATGTGAACTTTATCAAGGCTATATGTAAACTATTAAAACACGCTCTATTACAGAAATCTTATGTAAATATATAACAAATTCTAGATATTATTTATGTGATCTATATGAAAAAATACATTAAATGAGTACTGTTCATTCATTGTAGCATCATTTTTTCTAATAACATGATAAAGTACTATGATAAAACACAACAGATATTTTCCCATAAGAGGCTTTCACATTGAGATTTAATGAGTTTTTTTAAAATTGCATTTATTGCAGAAAAAAAATGGTCAGAGATTATCTTTAATGAAGTATCAGCACTCTCAGACCTCTTGAACCAACCGCACGACACTGAAATATCACTCAAGGAATAATGACAATGTCAGCTCTGCCACAGGGGACACCCTGTGCTTGTAGCCACCAGACATTATAAAAATAGTTGATGGTCTGGCACTTGTCCTGACTGGCACCACTTACCTAAATTGGTCAATGGAACTTGCAGCTTTGCGAACTTTTCCATACATTCCTGCCAGATTAGTTTCTGAGTCATTAAAAAGAACAGGAACACTTCGCAGACGTGTGCCTATTTAAGTAAGAGGAGATTTAAGGTACACTGCAATTACAGTTGGAAATTATCACCCATGGGAGAAATTCTCAAGGCCAACTTCCTAAGTATTACACTGCAAGTTACAGTTGGAAATGTAGCACACAAAGAAGAAATTCTCCATGCTAACTTCCTAACCATTACACTCAAAGTAGATGAAACAGATAGGTTTCCCTATGCACAAATTTTTTTAAGAAAATAGTTTTAGCAAAAATGAAAGTGTTTACAAGTCCCCAGTGCTGTGGAGTCAGCATTGGTGGGCTCTGCTCCTGACGTGCCCTTGCACAGGCTGAGGACTCTGACTCCCCACACCCCAGCCTCATCCAGTGCCTCTGCACTTCCCTCTTGAGTCTAACGAATGCCTAATGCTCAGCAGGCCCAGTACCAGAACTCTGACCCCACACTCTCACCACGAACCTCCCTCTCCTGGTGTTCTCCCTGCCCAGGGCATGGCAGCTACCTCTCTCCCTCTGCTCTGGCCAAAATCCTTCACTCTTTTTCCTCAAACTTCACAGCCAGTCTGCCAGCAAATTCCGTCAGTGCCGTAAGTCCTCGAAACACTCCCCAGTCCCGCTCTTCAAAACTGCTTAACGTGCGGCTCCCCACCTTCCTGCCTCCACTCTTAGCCCTCTGCAGCCTACTGTTTCCTTCGCAGGGCCAGGGGCTGTGCCTGGGCCCCGTGCCTGCTAGACAAGCGCTCTACCCCTGAACCACACCCTCAGACAGAGGATATTCTGGCCCCAGCAGCCAGGGCATCCTGATAAAGCGCAAATCTTCTCAGGCACCCTCTTGAGCCCTCCAGTGACTTCTGATTTCAGAGCAAGCCCTTCCACAGGCCAGGCCCACACAGCGCCTCCATGCTGCGGACTTGCCCTACACGGCTCTTGCTCTCACCTGGTTTCTTCTAGCCGTGATGTCTTGTTGTGCCCGAAACACCCAGGCCCACTTCAGTGTCAGGGTGCCCTATGTCTGCCTGTCAGAACCCTTCTCCTCTAGGCCTCCTCCGCAGCTCATCTCCTTCCCCCTTTGGGACTTCAGTAAAATGGCTGTTTTCAAGGAGATCTCCCTTGGCCACCCTAATTAGAGTATAATTATAACCCCACACTTGGGACACGTATCTAACTTTTTTTAATCCTAGCACTTGTAGTTGTAGGTAGAAATATCACAAGTTTGAGGCCAACCTGAACTACACTGTGAGACCCTGTCTCAAAAATAATTTTTTTAAAGATTTTTAAAATCAAAGACTAAAAGATGTGCTGAATAACTATTTGTAGAATTTATTTGGCTCTAAGATTAAAAAATGATGCTTACATTATCTTTTTAAATATATGTTCTTAGAATCTACAGATTTCTCTCTGAAGATTGCAGAGTATGGCTGCAAGTATGTGAATTATATACTAGTATTATTACTGTAATTATTTACTGTAAGATCACTAAGACAAATGCTGCTTCAAATTTCCTAAAAGCTCTTCTCCACTAAGCTACCTGCCTTGTTGGCATCACCTTGTTCAGTATCAAACATTCCCACATGACTATCACACCCAGGCTGCTTTCCTCAGCTCCAGGCCCTGGGACAGTCAGTAACTGGCGCAGCGTGCAGCCCACTAATGATTACGCTAACAGGCGTGGCCCAGGTCTCACAGGCAAGACAATCAGGTCCTCCAGTGGGTGGGGCTTCTTTTCAAACAAAAACAGGCCTTTTGTAATTTTTCAAAATCTAGCATGACTGCCACGTTCGCTCTTGGGTTACCTTCGCCACTGTCAACTGCAGACATGTTAATCGAGGATCCGCTGCTGGTGCTCGCAGAGGCGGAGCTCATCTGCTGCTCGAGGCGCTCCAGCTGGAAGACCAGCGAGTTCTTCTCTGTGCTCAGGCTCTCCAGCATGGTCTGCTTCTGGATGAGGGTCTCTGTCAGCTGGTGCAGCCGGCTTTCCAGCTCCGACTGACTGCTGTTACTTAGGGTTTTGTTGGTGAGCTGCAATGCAGTGTTCATAAAATTATCAGGTAAAATGAAAGCCATACAATATGGAAGTCACCTTGCTGTGTTTTTAAAGATAAGCTGTAGCATTAAATCCAAACTCTGGTGATTCTTTCAATGTCTACAAATGTGATTTTCAAATTATCATAAGCCACAAAATATACTTCATGGATCAAAAATCAGCACTTCAGAAACAGAAGTGAGGTGTGGTGGCGTGAATCTGTAAGGCACACTCTGCGGAGCACTGGAAGTCTGAGCCCAACCTGTCTCAGAATTCCGAAAGAGGACGAGCGGTGCTAGCGTTGGGCATGAAGCTTAGCACTTCTAAGGCTCAATCCCCAGCGCTGGTGGGGGATGGGACAGAATGTTTTCTGATACCTAACACATGGTACAAGAGTACTCTTTTGTGTATATACATATGTGCAGGAGGGCTAACATGGTTCTACTGTTGTATTATATCACTTATTGCTAAGGAATAATTGATGACGGGTTATTCGATCAATCTTGTACGTCTGTACGTGTTATCCTGAACACACACTTCAAAGATATCAATATGCGAAGCAGCAACTATTGTTGGTTTTTGTTTTTTGTGTTTTTCTGTTGTTGAGATGATTGTTTGATCAATTTTGCATGTCTGTATCTGTGTTCATGTATATACACTTCGAAGATATCAATAGGTAAAGCAACAACCATTGTTGAGTCCATGTCACCTTGTCCGTAAATCAGTTTTGATTGTACTATTTCTTATGCTAATTTGTGTCTGTTTGTTAATATGTTTTTGTGCTTTTATTTTTTAAAATTAAAAAAAAAAAGAGTACTCTTTTGTGAAAGGTGTCTGGTTTTGCATGTGTACAGGCATGCTGAGTACTGAGACAAAAAATACACACCGCATTTTTCACTGTGCACCACGGTAAAACTCTTGAAAGCATGTATTTATAAGTCACAGTCTAACGGCTTGACTGGGTCCCAATGCCTCCCACTGCACAGCTGTGGCGCACACTCTCAGGTCTTCATCTCTGCCCTGCACTTTCCTAGCTATCTGACTCAAGACAAAACAAACAACATTTCCATCACTCACCACTATCTTGATTTCTACTTCCAGAATTTGGTTTTGCCTATGACTGAATTCCCATAAATGAAATCATACAACATGGATACTTCTGTGTGAGCATTAAACATGAAAGATTTCCCCAAATTCTTACATAGTTTCCTTTAAGTTCTGAGGGGGCTTGGACCTTGCTCACCCACTTACCTGTCGATGGCCATCTGGGGTGTCCCCCTCTTAGCATTCATGAACCCACTTTACAAATGTTCACACGAGAGTCTTTTGGGGACATGCACCCTCACGGGTGTGGCGCAAATATCTAGGCATGGCTCAGACAGACGTGAGCCGAACCAGAAACTGTGGTTTTGTGCTGTAGCTGTGCTGCCGCCGGAGTGGCTGCACCACAACAGAAGAGACACGCAGCCGCACCAGGGATTCACGACACAGCGCGGTCAGGTCTTTATCTGCAGCCGTGCTTGCGGGTGTGGAGCACACCGTGCTGGCCACCCTGAGCTCCTGTTGCTGTGCTTACCTGACCCTTCCTACAACTTCTTCAGGGAAGGCTCTACCCAAGTCTCTTGTCCACCAAACAACTGATTATGCAACTTTTTGTTAATAGGAATTACTATTCTGGCTACAAATCCCTTGTCAGGTATGTGTTATAAATCTCCTTCTCAGTCTGTGGCTTTCTTTCTTTCATTTTTACATTGATAACTTCTTTTTTTTTTTGTTTTGGCGGTACTGGGGATCGAACTCAGGACCCTGCGCTTGCTAGGCAGGCGCTTATTCCACTGAGCTATATCCCCAGCCCCTACATTGATAACTTCTGATGTGCAGAAAATTTAATATCCTACAAAATCCTAAGAACTTCCTCTAAGATGCAAAAACATTCCCATATTCTTTTTCTCAGGTTTCACAGCTTAGCTGTGGTTTTATCACAAATTAATTGGTAACTTTATAAATCTACTAAGGGGACACTGATTCTAGTTTATCATTCCCCATGTTTTTCTACTTTCATACAGCAGTTTCAAAGAATGAAAAAAAATTCAAATTGTCAACTAGTTTTTTTAGACCAACACATTATTCTTCTAGATGAACCAAAGGTAATAATAAGACAAACAGAAGCAGCGTTTTTATTCACTCAGAATAACTCTTAACTCACTCTGGAATGTCTGTAACATCTAAAGATGTTAATTTTAAATTGTACAAATTGTACTACAATTGTACTACTTCCTCCTAGTAGACAAAAGTTTTTTTGTTTTCTGTTCTAGGTAAATGAACAATCTTTAAAAGAAATCCTTCTATGATTCATTATTGATTTACAAAAATAGTACAAAGCTGAGGCTATAGCTCAGTCTTTCACTTCAATCCCAGCAACAAAAATAAACAAAATTTCAGACAAATATTTAAATAGTTTAGACACTGTAGGCACTCAATAAATATGTCATAAATAAAAGCCGGGCATGGTGGCGAATGCCTGTAATCCCAGCACTCAGGAGGCTTGAGGCAAGAGGATCGTCGTAAGTCCGAGGCCAGCCTGGGCTACAAAGTGAGCTCAAGGCCAGCCTGAGCTGCATAGCGAGACTCTGTCTCAAAAAGATAAAAAAAAATGTTGTAAATATAAAAATGCTTATCTAAGGATGAAACCAGCTAGTGGCAGTTTTTATTGCTTTCATTTCTCTGATGCTCCGCTAGGAAGTCACACTGCTATCTGTTAGCATCTCACAGACACGGGAGAGGTAACAAGGACTACTCAAATTAGCTGTTTCCACATCTTACAAAAATACCGGTAAAATATGATGTTTTAAATTATGGTCTTTTATTCTTCAAGTTCTTCAGTCTAAGAACTTAAAAATTATTTGACTTTCATGGTTCCAGTTAGGTCATTAACTAAAACTAAAGAAGTTGTACATTTTTATGTATATTATTTCAATGATTAATCATTACATATTAAGTAAATCTAAATATAAAGGAGGGAAGGACCATGTACAATTACGGGGTGAGTGAACTAAAGACAATATGTAACAAATGCAGAAACAAATGGCTTATACAGAAAATTCTAGACCAACTTGAAAACAACTTAGAATTTGATGAAAACTGGAATGGAAGACCTTATTGTATCCTCCATTAAAAAGATGTAGCTTCACACTGACATTTTTTCATTAAGTTGTAAATGCAGATTCTCACCTGATTCCTGAGTTTTTGAATTTCTTCCTCTCGATCTTTAATCCTGCTTTGCAACGTGTTCTTTGTTCGATACAGATCATCCTCTACATAGTGGAATTCCTACAACATGGAGCAAGGACAAAAGCTAACTCAGTGCTCCCTTCCACCTTGGCACCGAGAACAGCGCCTGCCCACGGTGGACGCACGAGCAGCACGTGCCAACCACACACTGAATGGGGAGACGCAGGCAGGTCTGATGAAGGCGGCACTTCAGCACGATGCTGCGAACACAGGCCCGGTAATATGTCAGCAGGTGCTGGGCCTGGTGGCACATGCCTGTAATCCCAGCATTCTGGAGGCCAAGGCAGGAGGATTACTGTGAGTTTGAGACCAGCATAGTGAAACCCTGTCTCTAAAAAACAAACAAAATAACAAAAAAAACCTCTTGGCAGAGGACTAGAAAACACAGGAAGTATTATCCAGCAGGTATGAAGAACAGGTCGTTCCTTTACGAATCCCAAATATGTAATAAGAAAAATGACGTTGCTGGAGGTTATATTCACTATGTGTGAGATGAAGATTGATGCTGTCAGCAATACAATTTTCAAATTATGTTGTTATGTTTCAATTATTATGTTATGTATCAGCTAAAAATGTAAGTCCAAGTCAATAAACTAGAAGCTACATTAAAAATGTGGGCAAAGCACATGAGAAAGTAAAGAAAAACAATAAAAATTCAGTAAGGTGGCAGAGTGTAATACAAAAAAGCTCCACAGTTTCATCCAAAGAAGTTAGAAGACACGCATGAGATAAAGATCCAATATGAAATAGCAACAAAGGAATAAATCAACAGATGTGGAAAACTTGTATCTAAGTACTTTGAAACATTTCCAAAGAATACACAAAAATACTGAAACAAAAATAAAGTCAAACCATGCTCTTGGATAGGAAGAGTATATCACAAAGATGTCCAAGTTCCTTGAATCGACTAATAAATTTGAAATGATCCAAATTTTAAAAAATTTATAGTTTTAAATACCTACATAAGGTCATTCCAGAGTTTGTGTGGAAAACTGCAACAGAGAACAGCCAGGAAAATGCTGAGGAGAGGAACAAGTTATAAAGATATTAAAACCTAAAAATGCCAGAAGTGAAAAGCAATGTGGTGCTGGTGCATAAATGGTCAAACTGACCAACGGAAGAGAGCAGGCGTCCAGATACCTTGAGCTTGTTAGGACACAATCAAGGTGCCATCTAAAGATCAACTATTTTTAAAAATAGTACAAGACACTCAGGTGGAACCAGATGGAAGAAAATAAAAGCTGGAGCCATACTTTACCTCATATACCGGGAATGAATGTCTCACAGATCAACGAATTACATGTAAAAACCAAACCATAAAAACTCCAGAAGAAAACTACACAGGTGAAGTTTTTAATAATTTCAGAAACAGGGGAACTGTGGCTAGAAATCTAGAAGCCCTGGTAGAAGAAAACGATAAAGCCAACAACATCAAAATCAAACTGCCTCATGGCACAAAACAAAGTAAAAGCCCATGCAAACTAAGATAACTGACAAGCTGGGGAAAATTTCCTCTAATTCATATCATAGACAAAAGGCTAATCTACCCAATATCTCAAGATCTTACAAAGTAATTTTTCAAAAGACCAATACACAGCAATAAAACAGTTGTCGGAAAAGAAAATATAAATGGCCCTTACATACTGTGAGAAAATGGTTACTTCTCAGTCACAGAATTCTACAGAATTCTACATTTAAACTGCCCTAAGACAGGATTTTTCATGTAACAGATTGGCAAAATCAACATTTTACTAGCATACCAACACACTACATTTCCCCACTCCACAAAGGAAATAACTTAAAATTCTGTTCCTAGATTATCAACTGGCAAAAGCTTCATGGAGAACAACTTAGCATCTGACAAAATCACAAATCCAAAGTATCCTTTCTCCCAGTAATATCATCTCTAGTAACAAACAGGGAAAACTGTTCTCTCTCACTACTAATCAAAGAAATGCAAATTTAGTGGTAAAATCCCATATATAACCTATTAATAAAACAAATATATTTTAACTACATCTAATGATAAGGATGCGAAGAAAAATTTTATCATCATAAAAACTGACAAAAACTCTTAGAAAATGTAATTGGCAAAACATATCATAAGCCTAAAAAGATGTGTAGGTTTTGGCAGGGCACAGATTTCAGCCAGGCATGGTAGTACGCGCCTCTAATTGCGAACTCAGGATGGGAGGCTGAGGCACAAAGACCTCTACAAGTTCAAGGCCAGCCTGGTGTACATAGTGAGATAGTGAGTTCAAGGCTAGCTTGACTCGCCAGTCAGGCCCTGTCTCAAAACACAAAACAGGTATACACACACACACACACACACACACACACACACACACACACACACACACAAAAGGCCCATGCATACAGCTCAGTGCAAATGCCCTGGGTTCAATCCTTAGCATACACAAAAAAATCTAGATATCTGTATCTGTATCTTTTGACCTAGTAATTCCCTTCCTAGAAAGTTAATTTAAGGAAAATGTCAAGGATTTAAACTTTAAATATTTATGGCAGGATTTTTATAAAATAAAAATTTAGAAAACAACAAAAACAGACTGTTCTGTAACAGAAGCTTAACTAAACAAGTGATAGGTCCATCCTTATTATAACAATTATACAGCCATTAAAATTATGCTTTTGAAAAGTATAGGAACATTTAATGATTATTCAAAAATAAAACTGCAGATCCATGTTGTTTTTTGAAACTTACATGTAAGAATAGAAAGATAACACACTTAATAACACACTAAGTGGTAGGAGGTGTTGGGGAAAAATACATTTCATGGGAGAAAACTTTAAAAACATGCACAATTAACCTGGCAATGAATTTAGCCTCTTTTTTTGGAGGGCGGGGTTGGTTTGTTTGTTGGAGACAGGGTCTTACTATGCTGTTCAGGCTGGCCTTGAAAAACTTGTGTACTGGGATTACAGGTGTTCACCACCATGCCTGGGTTCAGTTTTCTTTTCTTGTATTATCAGACAATATATAAAAATCAGCTTTATGGAGATACAACCTACGCAAAATAAAACTCACCAATTTTAAGTATAAAATCATTTACATTTTGACAATTGTGTATCCATTATCACAACTAAGATATAGAACATTTTAACTGCCTCAAGAAGTTCTCTTACATATTCTATATTTAATCCCTGTGATTATAGTTTTATATTTTCTAGAAAGTTCTACAAATGAAAGCTTATAGCGGATAACTTCATTTAACACATTTCTGAGAGTCCTCTGTGTATAGCTTATGTCAACAGTTTTCTTTTTAACTGGTGAATAGTATTTCAGTGCATGGATATTCCATCACTGATGTATATTTTAACTTCTTTCTGGTTATTTAGCTTTTCTAAATAAAGCTATTATGATTATTCAAGCACAAGGTTTTATGTGTCATGTTTTCATTAATAACTGTTGGATTATATGGTGTGTGTTATGGTTTGTGTCTGCATGTCCCCCCAAATCCTCATGCAGTTATGGAGTTTATGACTGATCTATGATCCAGTGCTGGGATTATGGGTGTGAGCTATGCTATACCCACCCTAGGGCGGACAGTTTGTATATATAAGGGAGAGAAAGAGGCTGCTGGCTGCCGTTGCTCCCTTCTTGTGCTTGTTGCTTTGCTGTGTACCGCCACCATGAACTGTAGACCTCTGCCATGTAGCACACTGCCTCGGAACCAGCTGAGTATGGACTGAAACCTCCAAAAACTGCAAGCTAAATAAAGCTTTCCTTCCTTCATTTTGGATACTGGGTATTTTATCTCAGCAACAAAAAAAGTAACCAAGATAGTGAGTATTTAACAAAAGAACCTGTCAAATTCTTTTCTGTATTGTTTTCAAAACAGCTTTTTTTGCATTCCCACCAGCAATAAGAAAACGTTCCAGTTCTTCCCTATTTTTACTAACACCTGGTATTGTCAGTCTTCCTAAGCAGTCGGTATGTACTGGTATCACATTGTGGTGTCAACTGGCATTTAGCTAAGATTACCAAGGCTGAGCAAGCAGCTTTTCATGTGATTGCAGGCAATATCTGTTTTGCTCAGCACTGATGAGAGGGGGCATCAAAGAAATAGCTCCAGCTTCTCTCACCACTGCACTGAGGCACTGTTGGTTTGTACACTGGATACACTTGGTCAGGTCAGAACCTGACAGCAGAGCACATGCCAATCCAAACACACATCCAATTCACTGAAACACAGCGTGGGGCAGGGAGGAGAGGGGAGTGAGAGTTACTAAGCACTTTCAAAGCATGATGCTTTTCTGTGCAGGCAGCACAGAGGTAAAGCAGTGGCAGGTGCTGTGGAATCACACTATGAGAGCCCAGACATTCATCCCAGCCTGTGCATTTTGCAGACTGAAACTAATGGAGATTCTGATCAATCAGGAGACTACTAGTGTGGTGATCAGGGTGGGAGAGTCACAAATACAAGCAGCTCAGCCTGATTTCTTTCAAGCTCTAGGCTACCACAAAATTCAAGCAGAAACTACTTAAGTTAATAAGGAGGACACTTAAACCTAAGATTAAATACTTTACGCATCAAGAACATTGTTTACTAAGTAAACAGCCTATAGCTACCTTCAGCTCATACTCCCACTTGACTCCCTCATTTTATACTTCTTTTTTTTTTTTGCGGTACAGGGGATCGAACTCAGGACCCTGCACTTGCCATGCAGGAACTTATTCCACTGAGCTACATCCCCAGCCCCGACTCCCTCACTTTAAAAAGAGAAATGTGGAGAGGATGCAGTAAAACTATCTTCCACAATAGAATACAAATTAGCTCACTAAGAACAAGTCTATCAAATTGTTGCCTTTTAATGTGTAATAGCTTCTTAATAAATTAAAAGTACAATTTCTGAGAGGGCAGTTAGTCTTAATTATATAATGCAGTTATCCAAAATGGCCTATGACAGACCTTGCCATGTTTCTGCTTGGTGAGTTTTCCTCTTACTATTCAGGAAACAGACTTCAAGTAATACCTTCATAATAAATCTAACAAAAATATTTAAATATTTAAATATTTAAATATTTAAATACACATGAAAAAATAAAAACAAAAAAGCTTGGTATATGTACTATATTAGTATTAACTATATTAATACCGAAACTATTATATAAATATATTAATGTAAAATTACTTAGCCTAGGGAGAAATAACTGCTAATTGAACAAAATAAAATTTCAAATGTGACTTTTCAGAGTGGTCTGCATGAGCATTCTTTTCCAAATAGAAAGAGCAGTTAATATGGCACTGATATTGTATTTATATTAAATATTTACTGTAGTTTGTAGGAGGTACAAATTTAACAAACTGTGAAAATCAACTGGCCAATACACACATTTCTAGTAGGGCAGTAGAATTACGTGCTTTGTAACAGGCATCTTGAGTTCTATTCAATTCTCCAATTAATTTTACAATGTTAAGCAAGTTACATCCCCATTTTGCACCTCTATTTTGTGCTTAAACAAACAAACAAACAAAACACTAAAGAAAGTGGACGATAAGGCAGGAGGGACCTGCACACACCTGTGTTCGGCTGCCGCTCAGGCCCTCGTTTCCCCATGGCTTCCCCAGCAGGTGTCCCCACACGACCACTAGAGGGCGGCACCTTCCTCATAACCACCCACCTCAAACCTTTACCTGCTTCAGCCGGTCCAATTCTGTCTCTAGCTCTTGTTTAGATACTTTCTGCCGGGCTATCTGGTCTTGCAGATCTTGTAACTGTTCTCTTGTTGATTCTGCTTCACTAACCTGCTGAGCCTCCATATCCTAAAAAGAAGAATCTTACATGTGAAAGCAGTAAGTAACCGTTCAGCTCAACATTTAGTGACTGAGGAAAAGTCCAGCGTGAGGAAGCGACCACTTGAGCTAAAGCCAACCTGGTGTTTACTGAGTAACCAGGACGTGCTGTGAACTGAGCTCAGCGGGCACGAGAAGGACAAAGATGAGAGATGTGGGTTCAGTCTCTAAGAAGCATGGAGGGGCTGGGGGTATAGCTCAGTGGCATAAGCGCTTGCCTGGCAAGCGCAAGGTCCTGAGTTCGATCCCTGGTACGGGGGGGGGGGGGAATAAGAAGCATGGAACCTGACGCCTCCCTCACACAGCACGGTCAGTCAGGAGTGAACTGGGTGTTGCAGCTGCTATGGACCATAAACTTTCAGGACTTCTGAGTATGAGCAGACAGTGGCTCCCTGAGGGATTCGTATCTTCATTCAAAAGGTAGCGATTGCAGAAAAACAGAAATACAACACTGAAAGGATTTCACCGCATCAGTTACCTGTTACCGTGGTTAGTGCGTGTAAACAGCAGTAGTCAATAAATGAAAACATTTTTCTTACATGGCACCATCTGGAGGTAGCCTATTCTTTTCTTCTCTTAGCTTTATGACTATTCCAATTCCACACTGTACCACATTTCTAACTCAGTTCTTCAAATTCAACCACTCTTTGTTATGCCGAGTGGTGCAAAGAACATAGCTCTAGGGTTTGATATTTTCCCCGTGAGTCAAACATTAAACAGTGAGAGACAGGGTCAGCATCTTAGTTTTGCATTTTATCTTTCAGTACATTCTCTTTCATATTTAGCTCTCGTCTCCACAAACTCTTGAATTTCTTTTTTTTTTTTTGGTACTGAGAATCGAACTCAGGACCTTGTACTTACCAGGCAGATACTTGTGCCACTGAGCTATATCCCCGGCCCTTTGAATTTCAAATGTTAGAAAGAACTAAGATTAACAGTACTTCCAGACAATCATAGTACAATCTCCTAAAATCTTACAATTTTGTAGATTTAGAGGAAAAAAAGCAGTAATTATTATTTTTTCCTATTTTTCAGTTTCAGGGATTAGCAGAAGGCAAATTAACCTTTATCATCAATTTGGCTAAATCAAGCTAATTCTTTGGAAGTAGGCAGAATGTATAATGATTAAGAACACATGTTCTAGCCTGGTATGGTGGCACATGCCTATAATGCCAGCCCTCGGGAGGCTGAGGCAGGAGGATGAGGCCAGCCTGAACTACATAGAGATCCTGTCTCAAAAAAATAAAAACAAACCACATATGTTCTAGAGTCAGACTAGAGTTCTGATCCTGGCTGCGTCCCTCTCTTAGTGTGGTGGCAAGTCACTTTCCTTCTCTGTGCCCAAATTTCTTCAAATATGAAATAAGAATAACATCATCTCCTTCGCTGTGTTATGGCACAGAATAAAGGTAAGGAGGCGAGTTCAGTGCCCGGAGAAAGGTCTGACCCAGAGGTGCTAGTAAATGACAGCTATGATAACTGCTTACTCGTCTACTTTGCTAACCTAATACTTTTTATTATAGATTTCACAAACTTCTTGAGAAGAGGCAGGAAAATGGTTCAATGTTATTCACGATGCTGAGCTATTTTAAAAAGTAATAAATTTTCATAATCTCATTCAAAAGCCATAGAAGAATTATGGATAAGTTTAACATTTTATCCAATTTTTAAGATCACAGACTGAATTCTTTAGAATTCTAAATTATTTACATTTAAAAAAAATTCCTACCTTGAAGAAATACAAAATCTAGAAAGCCAGCAGCTGAGGGTCCTTGACAGGTCAGGAACAATGCTAGGCCCTTTGCCTACCTTGTATTTTCAAGACAACCTTTGTTTAGCTGCATTCTTTATACGCAGAAAGTAAAAGTCTGTGAGATGAAGTATCTAATGCAGGCTAACCTCATTGCTGTGGTTTATATCTAACTGTCCCCAAGAGCCTCAGGGGCTGAAAGTCAGGCTTTTGAATGGGGACTGGATTATGGGGTGGTACAGCTGACTTGTAGTTCGGAGGCAGGGCCTCGCCAGAAAAGGTGGGTCACCACGGACCCTAAAGAAAGGGTCTGTCTGCCATATAAGCTCCTCCCTCCTTTCTGCTCTCTGCCACCACGCAGCAAGCAAAGCCCCTCTGCCACGCCCATCTGCCAGGCCATCCTGCCTTGGCGGCAGGGAAGTCTAGACTGATACCTCTATAAACTGTGAGCCAGAATGAATCTTCCCTCATTTAAGATGTACCTTTTGTCCCAGCCATGAGAGGGTAATTAAGGTGACTAGTAAGCACCAGATGAGGGCCCTATATGCAGTCTGTCTGATATTCAAATCTCTGCTCTAGATAAGGTATTCTATTCCCTGTTGCAGTCCTTGCAAGTCTTACAAATCAACAACTTGCTCAGTGAATGCACTGTGAATATACCCTGCAAAAAGTTATTTCATTTTTATGGGTCATTAGCCTCTACTTCCTAAACTCAGAAACTCTCCTAATATTTTTATCAATGAACCCGTATCAGTGAAATAAATAGCTCAATTTCACTTTTAAAAAATAATTATGTATAAACTCACCTAAAATTATAAAGATCATTGCTGAGCCCATTCTAGTTAACAGAAAACATCTCAGTGTTACAAAGAAGCCCAAATCTAATTTGTCTTTAACCACCAGAATGTAAGATCCATAAATTTAAAGACTTGGGCTGGTTCCCTGCTGTGACTCGAAGACAGCAGCACTTGCTAAGAATCAGTAACTATTTTTGTAACTCCCTTATAGTCAATGGAAAAACCTGTTGCTTTAGACTCACTTCCACATGGTAACTAATCTTCCAGCAGAAATTTCACTCATTATTTCAGTAACAACCTTTCCCCCTGCAAATACAGAACTCATCGCTCCTAAAACTGCCAATAGGTGGGGTAAATGGTTGTGTGGAAAGCTGAACCACAGTAAGTCTTACCTGTAGCTCAGACCTGAGCTGATGTATCTGGCCCATCAGCTTCTGAATTTCTTCCCTTTGCATGTCCTTCTCATGGCGAAGATCTTCTAGCTCCATGCTATTAGCAGTGCTGCTATCTAAGCCTTCAAAACCAGAGCCTTCCTTTAAGCTGTTAATCAATTTTTCTTTAGACTATTATAAAAAAGAAACATGTTTAAGTAAAGCAGACATTATCTTGAATATTAAATGTTTCTGCTGTTTTGATGGTGCTTGGAATCAAACTCAACTCAAACACTCTTACCATTGAGCTACCCCAGTGAGGTGGTACAGTATATTAAATATCTCACCATACAGAAACTAACCCACTGTGGAAACATCCCAATTATTACCTCCCTCAAATGAAGTCCACAGATGATCAAATCTTTTGGGGAAAAATTGCAACAGATCCTTGCTGCATAATGTCCTTACATTTTAGATTCTACGATTGTATTAGCAGTTGAAAACCTCTTATAAACATGCTTCTTCTCATGTTTTCTTCACGTGCTTTTTTCCTCCAACATATTCCACTCAGCATATATTTATGGAGCAACTATGAAGGGTTTGGTTTGTGCTGAATTTTCTGTGTAATAAAGATGATGTCCCTTACTCAGTTTTATAAGTTGAAAGGGAAATTACAAGTAGAAATTATCTAGAAGAAGGACATAAACTCAGTGGGGTATACGTCCAGTTTACTTGCAGAGTTCTGAGCAGGAGAACCCACTTCTGGGGAAGAGAAGGCTTCACCTGAATAATGGTATTTTTGCTGGACCTCAAACATGGTTAAGATTTTAAAGTACAGAGAAAGCTCAGGGCAAATTATAGAAATGCAAAGGCACAGAGGATCTATGAGAAAGCATTGGGAGATGCAGCTTAGACAGTACTGACTTGTGCGGGGCTCCAGATGCCAGGGCAGAATCTTTTCACTTTACATGGTGGATGAACAAATTGCCACAGGGTGGGTGTGGGGGCAACACACCCAGCAACGTGTCTCCTGAGGGTTCACCTGACAGTGCTGGGAAGCAGATGTTCACAAACTATGGCCTGTTTTAATGGCCCACAAGCTAACAAAGGCTTCCACATTTTAAAGGACTATAAAAAAATAGAAACAAAAACTATGTGGAGATCATATACAGTTCATCGGCTCTAGAGTTTTAAACATATGTCCCACTATAGAAAAAGCATATAGACCCCTGGCATGAAGGGTGAGTTGCAATAAGACACCTGACACGTGAAGACTAGTTTATAGTGTCAGTTCTAGAGCACTAGATTTCACCCTAACTATCCCATAAACTTCTCTCCTCCATCAAGAAGACTCTCCTGTGGCCATGGTAACTCGTGTCTGCAATCTCAACATCTGGAAGGCTAAGGCAGCAGGACTTCAAGTGTGAGGCCACCTGAACAAGTCAGAAGCAAGATCCTGTCTAAAATTTTTTAAAAGGTTGGGGATGCAGTTCAGTGTGAAGATCCTGGGTTCAAACTCCAGTACTGAGGGGAAAAAAGCCTTTTCCAAAGTAGTAGAATAATATTCATATTCCCATTCTATTTCCTTCTTCCAATTTTTTTCCTCTAAGTTTCTGTAATGAACACGATCATTTATATTTATTTTTTAAAGTATCACAAAGCCCAACACCCCCACCTGTCTAGCTACTACTCCCCAAGTCCACAGTCAAGCTGCCACTTCCTGTCTTCAGCTCCCAGCGCACCCTGGAGCCCTCCTTCACAAGGTTCCGGGGAACTCCCAGCACCGGTCCAAGACATCCGCCCCACCCTCATCACAACAGAGCCACCGTGCACCTGCCTGTCACCCCTACTGAAAGCAAGTGGGTGAGAGGAGTGAGAGCTGGGTAAGGTCTAGATCACCTGCTCTGAAAAACTCAACGGGGCTGCTCAGCAATAAACATTAACACCTCAGTGACCAAGGTGATACGCTAACAATCTGAACCAGGTGGCCACAGAATAGTTTTAAGTAACAATATGGTAGGACCAGGAGAGATTTCATCTTCTTTATAAGCTTTGTAAGTATGGCAAGATGATCCAGCCCAACACTAATCATGTCACAGGATTGACACGAATGTCAGTATCTCTCAGTTAACTAATACACTCTCACATTCAAAAGTGTATACTTCATGCTTACTTGGAGTATTCTAGTGGCCTTCTGCTTGTAGTCAATTAACTCCTGCTTAGAAGATTCCCAGTTCGACTTGTGTAGCTTGACTTGCTGCTGCAGATCATCAACTCTCTTCTTCTCGTCAGAGTATTTTCTTTCCGCCAGAGTAACTGCTTCAGCCAAGTTCTGCCGTTCCATTTCCATTTTATTAAGACGTGCAGCAAACTCATTCTATGATAAATTATTATATCAGACATATCTTTAACCTTGAAATATATTTTGTAACCATTAGTTCACATATCTTATGGGATATACTAGCTCAGACCAACACCATAGTAAAAAAAAATTCTTCATTTGTTAGGAGCTAAATATAGAAAATCTAAAACTGTGGCTTTGAAACATGGCAATGTATCAAAATCAACTAAAAAGTCTGCTGAAAAAGCAAGCACCCCAGGCCTTTTCTGGAAGTATTTTAATCCCACATTAAATTACAATTTGTCAGACTGGGCTTAGGAATTTCTTTTTTAAGCAAACTTCTCAGATGATTGGGTCACATGGATAACAGGTCTAGTCTGAGAATGGCTGAGCAATGACTACCAGGTCCTCAGGAAACTCAATGTCTATGTGAAAACATGGAAGAATGAAGGAAACACCTTTTCTAATATCATGAGTAGTGTTTTCAGCTTATTTCAAATTTCTTTATTAAACTACTCAAAATAATATTTTAGTTGAAGAAGCCTTTTAGGCACACTCTAAACACACCGCTTTTCCTTTACTAGCCTGTTTAGAAATAGATTCCCCCAGTTCTGAGAACAGTGACCTTAACGCTTAAAAGTTAAGCATCACCAGAAACTGAGAAATTAAAGAACTTCTACAGCTACCTGCAGTAACTAAACTCACGAGCTTCTGATCCAAGATTAATTGTTCTGGAGAAAAAGGAGCAAAAGGACTGCTGTGAAAGTCAGCTTAGCTGTCAGTTGGGGCTGAGGCCACCGAGCAACTGGATTCTTAAGTTTATTACAATTAACTTACATCGAAACAATAATTCTGTTATAAATTTTCTTTCAATAATAGAGATATAATTCACATTCCATAAAGTTCACCCTTTTAAGGTGTGTAATTCAGTGCATTTACTGAGTTGTACAACCATTATAATGGAGTTCTGGAATATTTTCAACAATCCAAAAAGAAATCCACATTCTCCCTCTCTCTTCAACCCCTAGCAACCATTAATCTACTTTATTTCTCTGTGGATTTATTTATTCTGCACATTTCATACAGGCAGGCACTTATTCCACTGAGCTATATCCCCAGCCCCTGCACATTTCATACAAATGGAATCATTAAATATGTGGCCTTTTGTGTCTGTCTGTTTAACACGCAATGTTTCCAAGGCTCATCCAAGTATTGACATGTGTAGCATGAATCAACACCATTATATTTTACGCCGAGTAAGATTTCCTTATATGGATTATACTACAGTGTTTATCTATGCAGCAACTGACACATTTGTATTACTTATAGCTCAGAGCTATCATGAATAATGCTGCTATAAACATTTGTACATAAGTTTTTATGAGGACATATATTTTCAATTCTCTTTTATAAACACTTTTGTACATATAGACTACTAGGTTGTGTGCTAACTAACTTTTTGAGGAACTGCCTACTCTTAGAAAAACTTGTAAATATGTTTAGAACAACTGGGGTGTATTAATGGATTTATTTGTAAATTTTATGAAATCTAAGTGTAAGCCAAGCATTCCTGAGGAAAATTTAGTGACAGAACTAAAATGTACCTTAAGTGTAAAATATACCATGCTTTAAAGCATCAATAAGCAAAAAAGATGTAAAATTAACATATGTAAAATTATATAATATTCATTTTTTTAGTTTTGTGTTATTTTTGACTAGAGATTAATTTTATTTTTGAGTAATTTTAGGTTCACAGAGAAGTTACAAAGATGGTTCAGGCTGGGCGTAGTGGTGCATGCCTGTAATCCCAGCACTCGGCAGGCTGAGGCAGGAGGATCATTGCCAGTTTGAAACTAGCCTGGGCTACAAAGTGAGCTCAAGGCCATTTGAGCTGAACTGCACAGCAAGACTCTGTCTCAAAAGGAAACAAAAAGATGGTACAATGAGTTCTTTTATACTCCTTAATCAGTTTTGTAATATTCATATGTAAAGTTAATGTAATTTTAAAAAATACATTCTAAGATGATAATACTGTATCAGGTGAAAATGTCTCATCTAAAACACATGGGACCAGAAGTAGTTCAGATTTGGGCACACATTCTATTAGAAGTTTTCATATACATGAGCTATTTGGGGATGGAACCTAAGTTTAAACATAAAATTCATTTGTATTTCTCATACACATAGCTTGAAGCTAAGCTTATATAGTATCTGAAATAATTTTGTGCACAAAACAAAGTTTCATAATGTGGAATTTTCTACTTGTGGCAAAAAGTTTCCAAAATTAGAGCACTTCTGATATAGTTTTTAGATTAGGGTTGGCCAAACTGAACTTCAGATACACTATATTAAATGAAACATACTGTTATATTTAAGAAAACACATTGCTGTACAGTATATGGTATTTACTTTCAGGGCTAAAGTGTTTTCTTCACCTGTTGAGAAGAGCCCCTGGACCAGTGGTTTGCAACCCCAGCTACCCATTGGATGCACCAGTAAATACTGTAAAAACAAACTACCCACATTTAGGTCCGACCTCACACAATAGAATGCAGAGAGCCAACTCTAAAGTACAGACAGGGTTGAGCATGAACTAGGGATAAAAACTGTTTTAGAGTAAAACTCTAATAATATTATGTAGAACTATCTCTTGACGTAAATGAATCTGATTTAACTGAAATCAGAAAAAGCTTAGGCAAAATGCCTCAAACCAGCACTTGCTCAAATAATGGTAATGGTGGTTGCAAAACTAAGTGAAGGATGTAATGGATATTAACCATCTCATGCATAAAAGGAAACAAATTTAGCAAGGATCAAGTTAATTTTCTAAATATCTGGTTTTGTCGCAGAAAGAGGATTCAGAAATGCACTGCAGAATTTTACGAAAGTGTTAGGAAACACCACAAAATCATTGCACCTTGTCCAAGTCTGTCTCCCTTCTAACCTGCATCTGTTTGTAGCTTTCCTGCTCTCTCTTCAAAGTGGCGTCTGCTTCACGCAGTCTCTCCTGAAGGGTTTGCAGAGCTTGATTCTGTAGGCTACTTCCTTCACTGTGATCCTGCATTATTCTGAAAGAAAACGCAGCATAGGTCAAAAAACGTACTTCCACATGGTGCAAGTGGTAAGGGAGAATAAACTTCACAGAATCTCTGTTAGTCAAACAAAAAAGATGACTTGTCTAAAACATCTCTGGAAAATCTTTTTCCTTTCTAATGGAATGTAATCTGTATTTTTAGGGTTCCAAATACAAGCATATAGCACATGTCAAAGATTAAGGTAACTAAGTTTTTCAAATACTTTTAAATTCAGAATCTGCTAACAATACAGCTCCACATACAAATGATTTTTTTTTTTTTTTGGTATGAAGGATTAAACTCAGGGCCTTTGCACTGGGCTATATCCCCAGGGCTTTTTATTATTTTTGAGACAAGATCTGCTAAGCTGTGAAGCTGCCTAGGCTATACTTAAACTTTTAATTCTCCTGTCTTGGCCTCCCCGTGTTGAGATTACAGGTATATGCCATTGCTGATGAATGAATCCACTGCTGATGAATCCACTTTAAGCGCACATTTCCAATACTGCCTCAAGAAACTTTCCCTCTTGTAAGTCTTCATAAACTAAGACACAGTGCAGTGTTCACTATTAGTCATCCCAGAAGGAGAGGACCACTCTAGTTCATGTTTTTTATTATTATAGAAAGACCAACCGTGACTTCTCACTCTGCAGGGTTTCTAGTGCTTCTGTGCGAGTGCTGAGCAGCTGGTCAGCCTCCTGGAGTCTCACTTTCAGGACGGCCAGCTGAGAGTCCTTTGCAGCCACTGCTTCTGTCAGGTCATCGACTTGGGCTTGGAGCTCTCGAGTTATTCGATCGCTCTTTGAATGCTCAGCATTCCATCGTTCAACTCTTGCTCTTGCTTTGTTTAATTCTATAAAAATGAAATTTCTCTACATAAGCAAAACCAAACCTATTTTTTTCACAGCACACATAAGACCGCTGTCTCTTTAGGATTTTAGTTTTAGTTTTTACCAAAATTAGGCGATTACAAGTATCTTTTTGGGGGGTTTTGCCCCAAATGAGAAACCCACTTTTCAAGGCCAATATTTACACTTATATTACAGTAAATGGGTTAGAAAAGAGACATGAAGCCAGCTATTTTTCCACAAGGTCGATTCTTCTGGAGATACATCAGAAAGCACTTGGGAGTCCAAACTAGTAGACAGCAGCATTAACAACATTAAAGCGGTCAGATTTGTCGGGTTCTGCTAGAGAGAGGTAAAAGAGTGGAAATCCAAAGCAAAAGTACACTCCAAGAAGAATAAAATGAAGCCAAAAGCAAAAGCCTAAAGAGGATGTGTTTCATTTACTGTTGGAAAATACGTTTTTTTAACCTAGAAAGCCAGTGCAAACGGACAATGTAGTGCTGTTTCAGAATACAGTATTTCCACACCCTCCTATGCATCTACAAATGCAGTCCTCCACAAAAAAATGTAAAATAGAACAAACACACACACTATTTGTTTACATCAGTCCTGGCAAAGTGAAGTTTTACTCTAACACGTTCAGTCTTAACCAGCCTTACCATTCTGCTCTTCTCGGCCTGCTCCCGTGTGGAGAGGCACGTTTTCCCACTGTCCCCATCCCCCTCCTTAGCTCCAGGAACAAGGCCAGGGATTTCCTTTTTAGTTTTCCCCTCAGTCACTTACTGTAAGATGCACGCCTTCTGCTGTCACTACCTGTTATGAAATTATTTCCTTTTTAATTAATCACTTCTGAGGAATTTGGGTTTTCTACTCTGGGGTCACCTAACTGCACAACTCCCAAGGGCACTACTTAAATTGAATTCCATGGAGCAGCAGCACTGGACCTTTAATCCCACCTATGCTCACAGAACAGTCCCCCTGAAAGTTCAGAATAAATCAGACCAACTTGATAGGCCAGGTGTGGTGGTGCATGCCTGTAACAGCAGAACCTGGGAGACCAAGGCAGGAGGACTGCAGCAAGTTCACGGCCAGCCTGGGCTGACAGTGAGTTCAAGACCAACTTGAACTACAAGTAAGACCCTGTCTCCAAAAAGACAAAAAATAAAAACAAACAAAACACATCCTCACAGCAAACAAAAGATTTAGATGATGATGAATGTGTAGTTCCTACTAGTTCTTAAACTTAGTAGTGACTAAAGGCAGACCAAATAGTCAACATTCTATTCTGTGTTGACAGGAGGATGACACGAGCTCATTTTCAAATTTGGGTCCTATATTTCTATGAAAATACCATTTTACAAGTATTACCCAACCTATAACTAATTAGATGTAAAATTTTTAATGTTGAATGTTAAATTTCTAATCCTGAACAAATGAATAAAACCTTACCCTCTTGGGTTTCTTTGGATCTTTGAAGTAATGAGGCCATTTCCTGATTTAAAGACTGCACTTCATTCCTCAGCAGCTGATTCTCCAGACGGAGATTAGACAGTTCATGTGATTTGCCATTGTCACTGGACGCTGGGGTGTGATCAGTGTGATTAGCAGCATCGGAGGATGTGTTTTCCTTTGAAGAATCCTCTTGGCCTCCAGGGTTAGGATCTGAATTATTTACAGTGTCTGTAAAAAAAAAAAAAATCACACACACACACACACAATTTATTACACCAGCATGGTCCCCAGGTGTACATCAGCAGCTTACTTTCTGGTATGGCACTATTGGCTGAAGTTGACTACTACGGCTAAAATATCAATTCTCAACAGACTCCCCAACGATGAAAATGCATTCTCATAATTAGAGCCTATAGTCTGCAAACGAGATCTAAGTCTGGACACAGTGAGTCCATCTTTACAGTCCAGGAAAAGGAAAAGCAGGGTTAAGGTGAGTGGCTGAGTTGTCTTTTCTTTTGTCTCTGAAATGTTTCTAGGTGAAAAAAAGCAAGTCTCAACAGGAAGATTCTGGGATGGCACACCAGAACAGTAGGAGTTTCAAGGCAAGAAGAGTAATAGTCTAACTAGGATAGAAAATATCTTAACAGATACAGCCTCATTAACTTTCGTCTTGCTTTTGTTACTAAATGGGATGCAAGTACACTTTTCACTTACTTGAAAAATTACACAATAAAAAATGAACTACACCTAAATGACAATAGGGAGACAGGTCTTTTACAAAAGGGAAGGGGACCAAGAGGTGGAGGAAGGGAAAGGGCGGAGAGAGGAGAGGAAGAGGATGAAAAAAGAATTCAGATGTGTTAGATACATGTACCAACTCCCCATAATGGATGTAATGATTACAGCAGATATACGGGCAAGACTTGATTCTTCATGAAGCTGGATAAACAAATAGCCAATAATTACACGAAAAAGTACTCAAAATTTTTGTTGTTTTCTTTTTTGAGGCAGGGCTTCACTATGTAGTTCAGACTGGCCTCAAACTCAGATTACCAGTGTGCACCATCACATCTAGCTGGTCTCAGAATCTTTAGCGCTCAAAGAAATGCAAATTAAAATCACAAGGAGAACCAATATTCACAGCTAGAATGACTCCAATCAAAAGGACTACACCAGTGTTGGTGAGGATACGGTGTAAGTTTAACTCATACATTGCTGGTGGCAGCACAAAATAGTACAGCTACTGCAGAAAAACAGTTCATAATTTCTCATGAAATCAAGCATGTCCATTTGACTTAGTAGTTCCATTCCTAGGTTTTCATCTAAGAGAAATGAAAAGTTTGCCCAAAAGAAAAACACGCATAAAAATGTCAATAGCAACTTTTTCACAATAAAAAATGGGAAACCACTCCATTGTCCATAAGGAGAATGGAAAAAAACTGTTGTATATTCATACGATCAAATACTACACAGTAAGGACGAATAAAAAGACTGACATGGAATCTCACTGATATCATAAGAGGCCAGACAGGCAAGTGTACATACTGTATGATACCATTCACATGAAGTTTTAGAACAAGCAAACACTAAAGTGAAAAAAATCAGAACAGTGAGTGCTTTTAGGGATGGGGTAGGGAGATTAACTGGAAAGGAATATTAGGAGCTTCCTGGGGCAAACAAAAGCTGTATCATGACGAAGGTGCAGGTACAGAGCAGTGATGGCGAACCTCTTAGAGACCAAGTGCCAAAATTGCAGCCCCAAACCACTTACTTACCACAAAGTGCCAACACTGCAATCAAACTGAATATCCAACGCTTGGCTTCTGGGGTGATGCTGGGGCAACTTGGCTTGCATGCTGACAGAGGGCTTTGCGTGCCCAATGTGCATGCACACCACAGGTCCACCCCCATCAATATAGAGTATGTCACCTGCCTACAAAGCTTTTTGTGTATTTCAAAATATATATTTTTACCTAAAAAAATTAATCAAGGAGAGGGAAGGGAGTGGTAGAAATGATTTAAAAATAGGAGTGTTAACGAAAGTTGAAGCATGATGGTAAGTGCAGGGGACTCATTATATCACTGTTTACTTGGTCTAAACTTGAAATACACCATGTAGAAATTTTTTTCAAACTGCAAAAACATCGAACAAGCAAGTTGAAGGGGAAAAAAAATTTGAAAGCACAGACTACAAATTTAATGCAAGAATATACATAATACATAGCACCCAAGTAGAGTGTATCTTCTTCTCAGGGATATATGGAATGCATAAAAGTTGATTTACTGGAAAATAAAGAATTGATATCATACAGATTATGCTATCTGACTTCAATACAATTAAGTTAGAAATCAAAACTAGGAAAATGTTAAAAGTGGAATCAACAGCAAAATTTCAAAACTCATGGGTCAAAAAAAAGTCTTAAGTAAAGTTAGTCTGGAGCTGGAGGTGTGTCTCAGTGATAAAGTACTTAGCACGTGCAAGGCCCTAGGTTTCATCCCCAGCATCACAAAAATTAAATAAAAATGTAATAATCAGAAAGTATGTAGGACTTAAACATAATTTTAAAAACACACATTTATTTAACAAACTGCAAGAAAAGGAGGGTTGTGTAGGTATTCTATACATTGAAAGACTCTTAAGAGCAACCTCAAATCTTGGTTTTTTTTTTTTACAGCAACACCAAAGCAAATCTTATTTTAACAGGGCCTGGAGAGCAGCACAGGGGACCAGTATTCAGGAGGGAGCCCTCATGGACTAAACCCTCCACTCTTATTTGTAGTCTCGAATACAGCAAATCTAAAAAAAAATGAGAGAAAGAGCCAGGGAAATCTGAACACTAACTAGATTTTTTTGGGGGGGACAGGGTCTTGCTATGTAGTGCAGGCTGGCCTTAAACCCACTTACATAGCCCAGGCTGGCCTCGAACTCACAGCAAGTCTCCTGCCTCAGGCATGTGCCACTATGCCCAGTCTGACTAGTTATTAAAATGGTGTAAATGTATGCTCCGAAACTATAGTCTTTAGACTAACAAAAATAAATGTTTAGTAGTTTAAGAAATGGCCTATGAGTTGTGATATTTTTCAAAATAGTTTGGTAGCTGACAGATGGGTCCCAGTGTGATAGTTCATGCCTGAAATCCCAGCTATTCACAACAAAAAGGCAGGAAGATTACGAGTTCAAAGCCAGCCTTGGCAAACTTTATAAAAAGCTAGTTATGTAGTTCAGAGGTGTGAGTTCTTGCTAGCATGCTAGCAGAGTTCTTGCTACCATGTACAAGGTCTTGGATTCAATACCTACTACTAAAAGAGAAAAAATTTTAAAAGGGGGGAGAAAGGGAGGGAAGATTGGAAATAGGAGGGTATAACAAGAATGGCCACGAGCTATTCATTACTGTAACTGGATAACAGATAACATAAGAAGTCATCACTATTTTAGCATGTTTGAAATTTCCAAAGTAAGATTTTAAAAAGAAATGAAATACATATCCAAACCACTGGGATATCTAAAGCAGTATTTAAAAGGAAATTTGTTTAGAAGGAAATGTACAGTGTTAATATAAAGATGAGTTGGTCAAGGTGGCGCATGCCTGTAATCCCAGCACTGAGGAGGCTGAGGAAGGAGGATCACAAGTGAGTTCGAGGCGAGCCTGGGCTACGTAAGCGAGTTCAAGGCCAATCTGCACTACACAGTGAGACCGTCTCAAAAAAATTTAAAAAACAATAAAAAATTAAACATGACAGGAAAGAATAATTATATATTCATCATAATGTGCTATAAAATTAGCAAAATAAACTTAAATAAAATGGAAGTTACCAAAATAATAATGAAAACACTGGTGAGAATGAACATAACTAAAAGTGGTTCTCTGGGAGATACATGTGCATGTGAATGTCAATTAAACTTCATTAAAGCTATTTTTTAAAAGGAAGGCAATTAGCACAGGGCAAACCCACAGTCAGGGTTCAATCCATGCCCTGTCGATATTCTTCAGGCAGTAGATGTGACCTAACTCTGGACTCTACACGGTGACATGATAAACGTCTGGTAAAGTTTTAGCCGTGACATCACTTTTTTCCTGAAATTAAATGAATTTCCCAAAGTGTATATGAAATAGATAAATTCTTAAGGAATAAAAATCAAATCAAGTCTAAATTCTTTACTTAATATCCCAAGGCTTAATGCTTTGGCCAGAGTGTTCCAACAAATATTCAGAGAGTAAATAATCTTTGTCTTATACCAGTTAAAAAAAGAGGAACATTTTCCTATTCATTTTATAGGGCTAACATAATTGTAATTCTAAAAACCTAACAGTATTAGAGGTCAATTTCACTTCTAAGAAATGGAAAACCCCTAAATATTGGTTAACTGTAGGTTAAATTTGCTTTTATGCTTTTAAAAATTGGTATGTATATTATATTAATATTAAGGAAGAAAAACATTATTATTTCCATAGAAAGAGGAAAACATTGCTAAAATTCAAATAAAAACTCAAAACAAGTTACATAAGGGAACCTTAGTCTGATTAAAACGTTATCTATGAAAAAGTTAATGCAAGATTATTGTAGTGAAAGAGTCACGGTGTTCTCTTTAAGACAAAGAACAAGACAGAAGAATTGGTTGTTAGGTCCTAGCCAATGAACTAAGGCCAAGAAATAGATTTTATTGTAAGATAAATGGGCTAAAGAGAAACAAACTTATTAGCCACAGATGTATGTATAGAAATGTACAAAAATTAAGAGCAATTTGGGTTGCTATGTATGCATATCCAAAAACCCAACACATCAGCAACAACAGAAAGCAGTAATTTTGAAAAATATCATTCCTAACTGTTTCAAAAGTGTAAACCATGTATGAATAAATCCAATGCAAGTTATAAAAGATCTTCATGGAGAAAATAATAAAACTTTATAAGAGATTTAAAAATAAGTTAAAATTATACATTAATGGGTTAAGACAAATTCAGTAAAAATGTCAACTCTCACCAAAGTAACAAACTCCCAATACAAAGATCAACAGAATTTTTTGTGAAACTTGACAAGCAATTCTAAAATGTGTGAAAGGCAAAACATTTCTTCTTCTTCTTTTTTTTTTTTTTTGGTTTGGCTGGCCTTAAACTCTATGTAGCCCACACTGGCCTTAAACTTGCAGCAATCCTCCTACCTCAACCTCCTGAATGCTGGGATTCAGGGAGAAGCACCACACCCAGCTTGTCAAAACATTTCTGAACAATGATCACAAGGCAGAAGTAGGCCTATCAAATATTAGACATATTAAAAAACTAATTAAGACAGTGTGACATTGGCTCAAGGATCTACAAATGACCCAAAGAAACAGAAATAAGTGCTCAGAAATAGATTAAAGAATTGATATATGATGGAAGTGATATACTGAATTGGTAGGGAAAGGACAGTCTTTTCTCAATAAATGTTCCTGGGGTAGGTGATTCTCATATGCCTCCCTCATGCTACACAAATATCACTTTTAGATAAATACATAAATATGAAAGGCAAAACAATAAAACCTTTAGAATACAGGAACACATCTTATACGACCTCAGAGTAGGGAAAGACTTTCTAAGACAGAAAAAACACAAGCCATAAATAAGACTGATAAATTAACCTACATCAAGATCTTTTCATTAAAGTGGGGGGGAGGCCAAAATAAAACTAGGGAGGATGAGAAATAATTAGCATTTCAAATATGTAAAGAATGTCTATAAATCAACAAGAAAATAGACAAGATAGTAGAAAACACTGACAGAAAAAGGCTGGAAAAGACACTGAACATTTGCAACAAGAGGGAAATTAATAAAATAACGACAAAACTTATTCCCAAAACCCGAGTCATCTTGAAAATATCAAATGCTGAGAACATGCAGCCAAAGACTGTCTTAACAACAGCTGCATATAAACTGGTATCACTTCCTCAGGTGACAGTCATCACTAGTACAGGTGAACATTGTCATCCCTTACAACTCAGCAGTTCCATTTCTGTGGATCCTAGGACATTGGTTCTCAAGCAGGAGTGATTCAACCCTACATGGGACATTTGGCAACGAGTTCAGACATTTTTGGTTGTTGCAGCTGAGAGTGCTGTGGACATCTAAATGGGCTGAAATGCCAGGGATTCTGCTGAACATCCCACACAGCACAGGACAGCCCCCTATAACTATAAATTATTTGGCCCAGAATGTGAAAAGTTCTGAGATTGAGATCCTACCCCTGAGATGCAAACTTGATTTTTATAACTCCAATATAGTATTATAACTGGTTCTAATTCATTTCCCTGCTAAAAAGTATAAAAATTATGCACAGTCAACACCTGCTTTAAAGGCTTCTATTAGCATCACATGGTTTATGACAGTCACTTCAAACTTTTACTGGCCTAACAATCACTTCGGGGACAAAAAGAATTCAGATGGCCTGCTCCATCTCCAGAGTATCTGACTCAGGAAGTCTGAGGAGGTACTGATAATGCAGTTATTACCTCACTCAGTGATTCTAATACAGGCTGTTCAGAGAGCAATCTTTTAACAATGATCTCTAAGAACAATGAGTAACAATGTTACACAAAAGCCTTCATGAACAGATGCTATCTTGCTTTGCTGGCTTCATTTTTTCCTGGCTTTTAATCTCAAGTGTCCAGAACTTTCTTGTATCTTTTCTACTTTACTAACTCTTTAAAATCTCTTCTCTCTTCATGGAATGCTATTTCAAACCTCTGCTCTTTTTTAAAATTTGACAAACACCTACATATCCTTAAACAGCTAGCTCAAGACAGGGCCTCTGTGAATCCTTCCCTAATAGCTCAGACAATTAGTTACTGCCTGCTGTTTAGGCAGCACTCTCACATACTTCAGTCCCTACATATAAATTACCCGGTTACATACCAGCCTTACCTGCTAGACACTTCTTTTAATCTGTGCACCCAGTAGGTTCTCAGTTAAATGTGTAATCAAAAAGTTGAAATTTAGGAGTGTGTCACCATAATTAATCAACTGCTACCGAATGCTCCTACTTTAAAAGCCCAAAACCCATGTTTCTATATAACTTCTATCTTGAAGATATTTTATTCACTAACAGCCAAAACTGAGAAGCTTGAACATTCAAGAATGTTTCCATTAATCATCAACTCTATAAAAACTTCCTGCAAAAATCTACAAAGTTTACAGCAATTTTAAAGTGCTTAGCAAGTACTTTAATTAGCCACATCAACCATGTTAACTTCATTTTGCAGGTGAGAAGATGTGCTTTTAGGAATAATTCCACAGTTCATTGAACAACTGAAAACCACAATTCTGAACTTGTACTTCACTAGATCAATACCTTCAACAATTCAACTTCAAAATTTAGTCTCTTAGCTGTACTTCTGGAGGGCATAGGTTTAAAAACACACAAAACTCTCAACACAATATACAGAGTAGAGCTTTCTGTCATTTTTGTAATTTCAATAACAAAACTGGATTGAGATAATTTCACATCTAAAATCACGTTTTTCAGATTTGAGTATTTTTATCTTAAATTATTTTAGGGACTCCAGTTTGACACAATTTCTTAGATGCTGGGTTTGGTGAAGTTATCAATAGACAATGTTCCAAAGTCCCTGCCACAACTGTATATTCCCCAGTGCTAGTCAAAGCTACCTCCCTTCTTTATACCACACCTAAGTAGATGGCCTGCTCTTACATCAGGGAACCAGAGTCTAAAATAGTGGATGATAAAACAAGCTCGGATGACATATCCAATTGCTTAATTCTAAAACAAATGGACTGGTTAACTACCATGGCTTTGGCTTCCAGAATTTTCTTCATTGGCTTTGGCAGTAGTGACACCAGTGTTCGCAGAACTGATATTTGATGTCCGAGAACTTGGAAAGACAGGGGTTTTGCCCTTTTCTTTCTTGAGCTCCACCCTCCCAGTGGGCTCCTTCTGTGAACTATTAAGAAAATCAAACAGCAGCTCATCATCAGGTTCTGACTTTTTCCTTCGAACAAACTGGGATGAAGGCCTCGGAACAGATGCATTTTCAACAGGATGGGAAGCCTCTCTGGGTGTCCTAGATCCTGCTTTCAGGTTTGCAGTGCCAGCTAAGACAGTGGCTTTTTGATTTCGAATGGTGTCAGCTGCTGAGGAAATGTACGAGGCTTTAGCTCCAGTCTGATAAGTCAAATCTGTATTTTGCTGATGCAGCTCAGGATAGTCAGCAATCTTGCTGGTGGTGTTCTCTCTTCTGCTGAGAGCTGTTGCAGCCCCTTGATCGACGCGGTTTAAAAGATCTTCCGCCTTTCCAGCAAGATCAACCAACCAAGACATGATGGCAGGAGGATAATCTTACAGGTGAATCTGTAAAAAGGACATCAAATGATCAGTGTGGCCCAACAGCACGGTCTAACAGTGCACACCAAACTCTGGAGTAACATAGTTCTGGGTTGAAATTCTAATTCTGCTTCCTACTAGCTCGATAACCTCCAGCAGACTACCCACTGAAGCTGAGAAACCTCAGCCACAAAATGGGGAAACTAAGTGTACTTTTTACCTTAAAGAAAAGAAATTTTTTTTTTTTGAGCTGGGGTTTTGCTACGCTGCCCAAGCTGGCCTCAGACTCCCAGGCTCTAGTCATCCTCTTGGCTCAAGTACCTGGGGCTACTGGGAGTCCCACCTCAGCCAGACTAAAACGGTTTTAACAGGAAGTAATGTAGGAAAAAACCGCTTTCAAAATGCTTGGCAGACAATAAGCACTCACGTTAGTAGGTGCTACTATGTTACTACAAGCACCACTACTGAATTGCAGTACTGGGGATCAAACCCAGAGGTTTGAAACAGGGTCTCACTAAGTTGCCTGGGCAGAACTCCAACCTGTGATCCTTACGTCCAGGCCTTGCACGTGCTGAGATTACAGGTGTGTGCCACCACATCTGGCTGTCACTATGGCTATTTCAATGAAAGACAATCTTTTTTTTTTTGGTGGTACCGGGGATCAGACCCAGGACCTTCGCTTATTCCACTGAGCTATAGCCCCAGCCCCAAGAAAGGCAATCTTAATGTAGCAGACGGGTATGTTATGGGCTGAACTGTGATCCCCCTGAAATACATATTCAAGGGGTGAAGAAAATATGCAATGAGTAGTTATTTTAAAAAAAAAAGTGTTAAAGAAAAGTATACTGCTTTCAATCCCTTCAGAACAGTCCTGTTCACACACATATCCCATTTTTCTTGCCACTTTCAGAAGCAGTTCTGGAAGTCCTTTTCACAAGGTGTGATAAAAAATATGGGGACTGTTGCTACTCAGTGTCATCTAACAGAAAGGAAGGCTTGTAAACACTGCGGTGTGTCCTCTTCTCCCTATTTCCCTCCTTTACCCTATTTACCAAAATGGGCACTGTGCATCTTCTGGCTCCTCCTTGAAGTCAAAATGACCGTGACAGGGAAAAGTTTTGAGCTGATTCAGGACATCAAGGCAGGCACAATAGTGCGGCTAACGACACTCATGACAGAGGACTTTTCACCTGCTTTAGAAAGGGCTGCAAATGACGGAATGGCTGTGTTTGAAGTGAGGGGGAGGATTCTGAGAGCCGTTCATGACAAAATGTCTCATCGTGCTACAGTTTTTAAAAAATCTAAACATTCATCGTATTTTTCAATCACACCAAAGCTTTGAACCTCAGAAAGTGACTGTGGAGACAAGGCCTTTAAGGAGGTAATGCAGTTAAAAAGTCACTAGCAGGGCCCTACTCCAATGACCTGGTGTTCCTACAAGAGAGAATTTCAGCTGGGTATGTTGGTGCACACCTGTAATCCCAAGAGAGGCTGGGGCTGGGGTTGTCCACAGTTTGGGGTCAGCCTGGACTACATAGTGATATCCTGTCTCGAGAAAAAAAAAAAAAAGGGAAATCTAAGACAAAAGCAGACATACAAGTGATATGGTAACATCAGGACAAAGGGAGAAAGCGGCCATCTGTAAAGCAAGGAGAGAAGCCTCCACAGAAACCAACCCTGCGCACAGTCAGATCTCACAAATGTGAGAAAATAAATGTCTACTGTCCCAGGCACCTAGTCTACGGTACTTGGTTGTGCTACTTTCCAGCCTTAGCAAATTAACACACCATCCAAATGGCAAATGATTTACAAGGCAAAACTCCATGACATCCAAACAGAAACAATTATCTGGAGTTCCTTTCAAAGTGCTCAAATTTGAGAAGTAAAATCCCTCCAATAAATAAAAAAAACTATCAGTATTAAACTAAAGGACTATTACAGATGATTTAGGTGTTCACATAATACGCCTAAAGTATATTTTCAGTAACTGAAACACTCAGTACCTGAGTGTATATTAAACTCAGTACAGGATAAAAACATGATTTCATCTGTTTGACACATTCAAGTACTTCAGCGTGCCACCATAGGTCAAAGAAATGATACAGTAATTAACCCTCACAATATAAAAAGAACTATTAAAAAGTCAACCATTTCTTTTTTTGGAACTGGGACTTGAACTCAGGACCACCCACTTGCCAGGCAGGTGCCCTGCCACTGAGCTATACCCCTGGCCCCTAACTACTATTTCTTTAATGTCTGAGTCACTCCTTTTGTCTGGAACTCTTTCATGATTAACTCTTTTATCTCTTTTTTCATTTGAATGTCATCTGCTTCAAAGTTTGTTATTTTCAATTAAATGAGATCCTATTAGGATTCATATGCTTTTTATAATTCACAGGTGCTTATGTTTTACAATCACGTGTTATTTTTTAAACATGCCTCATCCTGCTGCAGAAGGGGGTGTATTCAGGTAAACACCCTGTCCGCTTTGTTCACCAATGAACTCTCAGCATGTAGCACACACAGGGACTCATAACTGCTACTGAAGACAATTTTAACGTGTCCGAGGCTGTGTGAACATTAGCACACATAATTTCATAACCTTGCCTCCCACTTCAAAGTTAACAGCGGTTTAAAACACTAGCATTGATTACCTAATTAAACATTAGGATGGGCCCTGGGCACTCGCCCATTGACAAACATCGGGAGCGGACGTCAGAGGTTCAAAGCAGCGAATCCTCTGGCGCTGCACAGGCAGGCAAACAAGACGTGGGGGAAGGGTCCGCAGATCGCGGAAGCCCAGGATCTGTTCGGAGGACCGGACGAGGACAGCTGGGAAAGGATGCTGAGGTGCGGCTGTCAGACCCTCGAGCGCTCCCCACCTACCACCTCCTCCCAACCTCTGGAGCCGGAAGCACAGTCCTGCCAGGCAAAGGCCGGGAAATAAACAACGGCTGAAAGCCAAAGGGACCCTCCCCCGCGTCCTCAGCTCCAAACCACAAAGTCAAGCGGTCCGGGAAAAGATGAGATAAGCCAAGTCTCCGCCGAGGCCGGCGACCTGCTCGCATGTCCGTTAGCTTCCCAAGTGGACCCGTCCCGGCCGCTGGACCTCGTAGCTGCCTCACCTGAGGGCTCCAGAGGGCTGCACCGTGGCCTCGATGCCCTCGGAGGCCGGGCTCCCTCAGCAACAGACCCAGAGAGGGCCAGGGTCCAGCACCACCTCCGGTACTGACAGGGCCCGGCTACTTCTTCCGGGAGACGTGGAAGGGCGGCAAGGACCCCAAAACAGAGCGGCCTTCGAGCTGCCTGAACAGCGGGAAGCTGAGAGCCACTAACCAACCGCAAGCGATGCAGGCAGTAACGCCGGCGGCTACGGGGTCCTCGCGCCGGGCCACGCCCTATTCCGCCTGCGGCGAGACTGGGCGGGGACAGAGCCTGCGTGCGTATGACGTAGCTCGCCACCAGTTGACCAAAGCCTGCACGCGGCTGTCACAACATTGGAGCGCACGCCTACAAGTGGGCGCGGTGTCGCTGCAGGCCACTTGGGCGACTAAGGCTGTGTGACTCTCCTGGAAGGATTTTAAGACTTGAGTTGCGCAGGGCGAGGGATTTAGGTGGACCATCCAGACTTCACCTTTCTCCTTTATAGTTTTACCGTGAAAGATGCTGATATCTACGGAAGAAATTGAGAGTACAGAAAACATAATTCCTATTTTCATGGAGCTTACTGTCTAGTGGCAGAGATATTACAAAAACCAAAAGAGTGAACAGGACCATTTCAGAGGATCGCCAGAGCCATAAAGACAAAAAAACGGAAGACGTGACTGGAGAGAAGTACTTTAAATCAGGGGGTCGTGGAAGGTTTCTGCGAAAGGAGATACTTGAGCTGAAACCTAAAAGATGGAAAAGGCTTTCCAGTTAGCAGCCTTGTAGTTATGTTGTGCATACAGTTCATGGGATCTTTGAAATTAGTCTAAGATCTCTATCAGTGCCCTGGCCTAGGACCACCCATCTCCTGGAGAGGTATGATGACAGAATAAAGCACAGACAAAACATGTATCGTAGCTACAAAGGATGGTCAAAGTCCAATGACGAACTAGGATCACTATGCACGGTGTCCTTGGCTTTTATTCGGTGTACAGTTTGGTGGGGGGGTGTGCTGGTGGGCTGCTGGAAGAGGTGGGGCGAAATGCCGATGCAGTCAAGGTTCAAGAAATGAGGAACAATGCATTTTTGGAAAATTACACAGGAACAGATCAAGGTTAACTAGTAACCTGATTGCTAACTGCAATTACTGAGCTAAATAGAATTTGTACAAGTCAAGTCCTCAGTTGCCATGTTACCTTTGAGATAGCAGAACATCACAGACTGTTTTCTAACCTTGGCTCTGCCAAGGTTGGCTTAAACATTACCAGTCCTTAAGCCAGCCGAGAGTCTTGCCCTGCGTCATGTAGGCCTAGGATATATTCTCAATTTATTTTGGTGCCAATTTATTAATACTAATTATTACCTGCTCTGTATTGCCCCCAGTTAGTCCTCAGCTGATCTGCATTCAGTAATTCCCCAAATACTCAGCTTTTACTATGAGAATGGAACTGGTCTAATTTGACCCTAACAACAAGCCTACAATGCAGTCTCCAGTATCCCAATTTGGGGTTTGAGAGGAAATTAAGGCTCAGAGAGTTTAAGTAATTTAGGTCTAAGACCATCTGCCCTACTAGGGGTCCGCATTACTGCAAAGTCCATGCCCCTTAGATACAATGTATTACTGTCTCCAAATTAAATGCTGGGAATAGTTACAATTTTTCTTCATGTCAGATCAGGATTAGCCCGATCCAGTGAAGACAAAAACTTTCAGCAACACCAATTAATAATGGTACCCAACATGCACTGAGCCCTTATTAAGGGAGAATACTGTTAAGCATTGAATATTGTTAAGCCTTGGGTATGCTTCACTTCATTTAATTCTCACAGCTACATTAAGAAAGGAGCTGTTATTAACCTGTGGTAGATGGTATTGTTCTCAACTTTTAAGTTGCTTTTTCTGTTAAGGATGAGATACCATCACTGGTCGCCATGTGACTGCATCCTGGACAAGTTTCCTTTCCAGCTTTACTAAGCTCATTCATCCCTGATCCTATGGCCTGCTTTTGGCCAATGGGATGTGAGCAGAAGTGTCTTGTTATATCTAGGCAGATGCATTGGAAGTGTGATATAGTTCTACCACCTGTCTTGGACTTTGTTTTCTCTCATAAGAATGTGTGTCTCAGATGGGTCCTGAAAGGAAAGAGATGTGAAGCAGCCCACACCTCACATGACACACCAGTGAGAAATAAGCCATTGCTGTTAGGAGCCACTGAGATTTAGGGTTAGTTATTACATAGTCTTATCTAATGAAATCTGTCTAATGCGTGTCCTCATCTAACAGGAGAAGACAAGGAGATTCAGTGAGATTTAGTTATTTCCCTTGGTCACACAGAGAGTAAATAGATCATGTAGGAGTTGAACTTAGGTCAGAGTTCCTAACAATGTTCCTAACTATTGAAGGGGTGAATAAAAAAAAGTTAAAGGAAAATCAAATCTTTCACATTAAAAAAATATTGATGGTGTATGGGCCTCTGGAGAGTTGCCTCATGTCAGGGGTGGTGGGGCATGCCTATAATCCCAGCATTTGGAAGGCTGAAGCAGAAGGATCGCTGTTGGGGGCGAAGCTGTCCACCTCGGGTATCGAGGACAAGACCACTGCTTCTTGTGAGTTTAGCAGGGCCCCATGAGACGTGTATGGAGCTTAGGGAGCCGATACACACAGTGACTTGACCTCTGCCTGATCATGTAGACACTTTCTCCCTTGTTCTCTGTGGAACCACCAATGCATGTTGTTCTACTGAAGATTACATGTTCTTCCTGTCGCAGATCCTACCCTCCCCTTAAACTCTGCGAACTTATTCACATGCTGATTGTATAAATAAACATGCTGCAGGTGCCGAGCAGTTCCTTTCTCCTGTGGGAGAAGGGGCTCCACCTGACCTCAGCTTTCTGTATAGTGACTCCTGTCTTCTTCCTCCACTGTCCTCCCTCTGGAGTTTTAAGAGCTGTGCTGGATGCAGTAGATCACCGTGAGTTTGAGGCCATCCTGCACTACATAGATACTGTCTCAAAAAAAAAAATCCCTGACAAAACAAAACAAAATTCCCACCTATACCTCCTTAGACACCAAAAAGTTGTAGGCCAAGCTGGATTAGCCTAAGGAACAGCACAGTCAACAGTGAGGCTGTAATCTTGACCAATGGAAAAGAAACTGCGTCCCTTTCTTCCTCCCTCCTTCCTACGCTGATGCCACAAGAGGTGCGAAAGGATGGAGAAGGAAGTCTCTGGGGCAGCCATGCTAGTGTCCAAAGGACAGGAAAGAAGAGTTGGAATAGAATAGGGATGATGTTTTAAACAAACAGGACTGTATTGTGACTTTAACGGCAGAGTGAGGCACTTGAAGAATCCTCTCCCCAAAGAGCAATGATAAGATTGGACAAAGTTAGCCAGGTGGGGTGGCATATGCCTGTAATCCTAGCACTTGGGAGTCTGAGGAGGGAAGAGCAACCTGAGTTCTAGGCCAGCCTGGGTTACATAATTTGAGACTAAGCCTGGACTGCATAACAAGATCTTGTCTCAAAAAAAACTGGACATAATTATGAAAAACAACCATTTAAACTAACTGGAAATTGACTACAGGAATAACAGATTAAGTTTTTAATCAAGAAATACCTTGGGTAAGAACAGTGAAGGTTCACGACATTTTAACATGGGAAATTTCCCAGTCCCTAGCCCCAAGCTCCATGAGAATATTCTAATCAGGACTAGATAAGGTGGAAAAACTAGCAGCTTGGCTGCCAGATTCAGCTGG